>JAVYIG010005879.1:0-128291 GCA_035222895.1 Strongylocentrotus droebachiensis
GCCTTCGTAAGAAGGACACAAAGATTCCTTTTCTTGTAAGTCAGATTATAGACAGTAGATCACCGTGAAACATTAAGAGGTTCGGGAGAAAGAAAATTATTAAATGTCTATGAAGTTTATATACATATGACAGAATGATATAAGGAATTATATTACAATACACCATACTACAGTTTATTGTTTTGTATCATAACCATGATAATCAAAATCATTGAATAGCCTAATCAGTTATACTTTATAAATGTGTATTCATAGTATTAGTTTCTTATGTATTTACCTTGGTAATCACAAACTTTTTTTAAAATGTTAATTTATGTGTGCAATTCTTATTCATCAAGTGTGTTTTGTAAATATTATACATGTGTATGCCTTGATTTTTATTGTGCAGGGCCAAATGATAGCACTTTCTTTTCTTTTAATAAATAAAACTGTAAATAAATAAATACCGGTAAACCAAAAGAGAGAAATTATAATGCAGCTAACTTCGCAGGTACATGCACACAGGAAATTGGGCACTGGGGCCAACGGAGGTGGGTCATCCCCCGTGTGGTCAGTAACTGGGGTGAAACCCAGTTTTAACCCAAGTCTCGCTTGTCTTTGGTTGGTGCTTGCTAATGGCCTTCCAGTTGGCAAGTTACTCAGCAACTCAAGGACCTGGTGTGTTTTGTATCTCTGTTGAGCGACCTCCAACATGCAAGCCTAGGAAATTATCTCAGTGTAAGGAATTAAATTATACCGTCACGTCCACAGGTTTAATTACATGTAGACTAAAACTGGTTTTTATCCTCACATTATATTACATGCAGAAATGGCAAAGAAGATGGGATGAAACAGTGTCCCCATTAAAAAGTATTCAAAAATCAGTATCAAAGTGCGATGTAAGCTGAAGAGTAATGAGACCATTTTGCACTGTTTATAAGAATAGACAACATTGGCTTAAATCAGAACCTCCTTCTAAATACCGGTAAGCATGAAACTGGTCTGTGTGATATATGTGGAGTACCAGAAACTACTGCACACTTGCTTGCTGAATGATGACCCAGATATATTATAGAAAGATCAATGCTTTTAGTTGAAATAAATTGTCAGGAAGAAAAGAACATAGAAAAGTACCGGTATTTAAACCACAAAGCGCTAGTGGCCTTCGTAAGAAGGACACAAAGATTCCTTTTCTTGTAAGTCAGATTATAGACAGTAGATCACCGTGAAACATTAAAAGGTTCAGGAGAAAGAAAATTATTAAATGTCTATGAAGTTTATATACATATGACAGAATGATATAAGGAATTATATTACAATACACCATACTACAGTTTATTGTTTTGTATCATAACCATGATAATCAAAATCATTGAATAGCCTAATCAGTTATACTTTATAAATGTGTATTCATAGTATTAGTGTCTTATGTATTTACCTTGGTAATCAAACTTTTTTTAAAATGTTAATTTATGTGTGCAATTCTTATTCATCAAGTGTGTTTTGTAAATATTATACATGTGTATGCCTTGATTTTTATTGTGCAGGGCCAAATAATAGCACTTTCTTTTCTTTTAATAAATATAACTGTAAATAAATAAATACCGGTAAACCAAAAGAGAGAAATTATAATGCAGCTAACTTCGCAGGTACATGCACACAGGAAATTGGGCACTGGGGCCAACGGAGGTGGGTCATCCCCCGTGTGGTCAGCAACTGGGGTGAAACCCATTTTTAACCCAAGTCTGGCTTGTCTTTGGTTGGTGCTTGCTAATGGCCTTCCAGTTGGCAAGTTACCCAGCAACTCAAGGACCTGGTGTGTTTTGTATTTCTGTTGAGCGACCTCCAACATGCAAGCCTAGGCAATTAAAAAGTTAATAAATAAATAAAGAGAAACATAGTTTTAATTACAAATACAATTTAGGCATATATTTATTAAAAAATGACCCAAACGGTAGCTGGTTCATTACATGAGTAGCCCACATAAGAGCAGAGATGTGAATATATACACTCACTACCAAGGAAGTGTATAGTATCAATAAGCAACAGTATGGATCTCAATATGACTGATTATTTAGTTTAGGCCATGGAAGAATGCAATGACCATGTCCCCCCCCCCTCCCTGCATCTGCCACTACTTAACACTCTGCTGTTTTTTTTTTTTTGCATAGCCCTATAAAAGGGATAAATTGTGTTTTGTAAGAGATTTTAATTATGCCTGTAGTAGCTGTAGCTGTAACTATTATTTTGTTGCTGTGAATATGACACAAAAAATACATTGCAGATGGAAATAGAATGGAACTACATATAGTTGTTTAATCGTCTGTATCTTATACGCAAACTAGACGTGACACTCTCAGAATATGTAATTTACTAATTTTTCGTCTTGATTATGCAAGAAACTTGATTTAAAAAGTGTACTCCACATTTTTTTCTGCAATTAAGAATTCTTTCATTTCTAAAACTAAGCAATGTAGTTTGTGACCCTTTTCTCTTCAGGTTACCACGAAGCAAGTGAGCAAATATATGACGACACTTTTAATATAACAAATTTATTAAATAATCAACACATTACATGAAATAAAGAATGAACGTGAGGTTATGTTGGGAACGAGCGAGGTAAAGTGTATTTTTGATGTATTCAGGCACTTCACCGTCAATAGAAAGATATTCTGGCACCTTTTTGCCCAAATATAAAGGTAATCAGGCGCTTTTCTGCAAGGAATCACCATATTTTTAAAGGTTGCAAGATGGCAAAGCGAGTGAGGAAGGAAACTTTAATGCCTTTAAGGTTTAAATGTTACTTCCTCACTCAAATATATAGCTGTTTCTAAGATTTTCTTTTAACAAAATGGATGTTATTTGTATATAAATTTGTAATATAACTAAAGGGCACCCCTAGAAATGTCTTGCGGCACTCGGTTAAAATAAAAAATGCAGTTTTAGATCATCTGTCCAATTCTTAACTCTACCTCTCTATCCCCCTCTCATTATTCTCTACTGTGCTCCTCAACCCATCTTTATTTCACCTTTTTTCTTCGTCATATTCTCTATTCCTCAAACCCAATCTTATTTTATTTTAAGATATTTAGACCTCCACTCTATTTTTCATCCAATATGCACTCTCATATTTTCAGCTAATTGTAATTGATTCTTCATCCGACCTCTAAGCCCACCTCCCAATAACGTTAGAAATACAAAGGGATGCTCTTCATCTCTCCATTACAATACATTTATTTATATCTGAACAGAATAATACAGCTGTATTTATTAAAATGTACCATTTACTTAAATTATTACTTGTGTACAGCTAGAATGTATAAATTCAACCTGGCTTTCCATGGGCTTACGGATAAGGAGTATAAAGAACGATATGAAACGGAGCTATTAAGGCCAGGAATATGCAAAGTCCTTTGGAAGCACAGAGATGTAACAATGTGATATGCACTATACAGGAACAGCATATTCATTATTACAGAACCAAAGACAGACTTCCTATTGGGTTGTGCTGTTCAGTAATTAGTGTACATTTTCTTGTAGCTTGTTACATTTGCTATTCCAAACAACCTATCGACTACATGATAAATAACCAAATCAGAATTAATTAAAAGCCGGTTTCTTCCATTACCACAACTCAACATTACCTTAAGATTTGTGACATTGTGACTGAATTAGTGATAATCAACTGCTGGCTGCTTCTTCTTTGACGTCTTTTTCATATACTTCATTGTACATTTTCTTGCTCATATCCTGAACAAAGGCTGGATCAAGGTGCAAGGAAGACAGCAGTTCATCAATCTGGGAAACAAAGAAAGAATAGAAACAAAAGAAGAGAATAATAGAACATGGTGTTAAAGCAAAAGGCCATTTTCATAATCAAATTGCATATATTCTGCGATGTTAGGTAGGGCATATTTCCAGGGTCTACAGTTCTGCTGACCCAAGAAGTGTTGGGGAAAGAGAGAGAGAGGGGGGGGGGGGGGGGGTGGGGTGGGGGGTGGCAAATGTGACGGACTGACATTTGATGACAATGCTAGCCAAGATTTTAAAAGTCATCAAATTGTCTAATTAGCTGACAAGGGTAAAACATTCAACTTTTCTGATGGACTGTCACAGTTTTAGAAATTACACCAAAGGAATACCAGAGTCCTGCAATTTAATGGCGATTTTGAGCACATAGGTTATAACTATGTCCATCCCGGCATGATAGACATTGTTATAATTTCTTCTTGTTACTAATTTGCTTGCCAATTTTGCTTGGTGATGTAAGTCACAATTGTTAAAATAAAAATAAATATAATGATGACGATGATAATAATACAAATATATTCTAGGGTTAAATATATACATCTACATGGATGACGTCTCTAAGCAATTAACAAATATATTAACACCCCGTCATCTGATTCAGGCTTTCCGGCATATAATGTACCGGTATGCACATTTTCCACTCCCTGGGGAGTATTCCCACCTGGCACCATTTTACAGACGCTCACAAGGCTGAGCAAAGTAGAATGACTTTCACCTCCTACCCAGTATCCACGGGTGGAGAATACACAAAATAAGGATTATTGTATTGCCAAAGGACGCTTAGTGCCAGTCTGGGATTCAAACTGCAACCCATGGTCAAGTTAATGAACCACCACCCCCACGACACCTGGTTGATATCGCTTCCTATATCCACACTATCAATATCACAGGGTTCCCACAGAAATTTGAGTACTAAATTCTATGACTTTCCATGACTTTCCATGACCTTCCATGACCCATTTTTGACATTTTTTTATGACCAGATAAGTATCATTTCGGAATGGGTTACAAACGCCCATTGTCATTCCAAATTGGAAGGCTGCCAAAGTCACTCACAGCCCACACTCATGATCAATTTCCAAGACTTTCCATGACTGGGAGATTTGTTTAAATTTTTAAACATATTTGTGGCTTACACCCAGTAAATAAGATTGATTGATCGATCTGTAATTGAACACAAGTCAGAACAAGGGAAACGCTCTCGGCGGTCTCGCCTGCATTACGCAATCGATATGATGAAAATTGAGGTTGGGACATTATTTATAGGCAGGGTGGCCCATTAGCAGCCCCCCCCCCCCCCCCCCAAAAAAAAAAAAAAAAAAATAAAAAAATAAATCCTCTGAATATAATCAGCATTTTGAGGTGAATATTGGCTAAGAATCATCAGAAAAATTGTTTACTATAATTTGTACCAAGATTGATAACTTTAATGGAATATGAAAAAATATTAAAAATGTAATTATTAATTCTCATATTAAGTTGTGAAAACCTAATCCAAGTCTACTGACCTAAAACGACCTTTGACCTGGACTTTGTGACCTGAAATTTGCGTTGTATGATTTGTGGTACTTGATAACCGTTGTACAGTGTACAAGTTTCATGGAATTTGATCAAACCTATTGAAATTATGCTAAAAATTCAAAATCTTGATGTTGATACCACAACAAAGTCTAAGTTTGCAGACCTTAAATGACATTTGACCTTGACTTTGTCACCTAAAAGACTAATCACATGATTGATGATACTTCATAACCCCTATGTTCAAGGTTCTTGGAATAGGAATGTATACTATCAAAATTATGATAAAAATTCAAAATCGTAACCTTTTTTAAAGTTTTGATGTTGATGCCACAACATAGTCTAAGTTTGTTGACCTGAAATGACCTTTGACTTTAACTTAGTGACCTGAAATTCTACTCATATGATTGGGGATACTTGATAACCCTTTGATCCAAGTTTAATTGAATACCGTTAAGAACTTATACTTCCAAAATTATACTAAAATTTCATGTTGATGCCGCCAATGCCGCCGTCACCGGGAAAGCGGCGCCTATGTCTCCGCTTTTTGCTACGCAGCGAGACAAAAAATCTTGGAACCAGCCATCTACTGCTTGCCGGGCAGCTACTCTACCACCAGGCCATCACTGGTCCATGGCACATTCATGATGAACTAGAAACATGTGCCCAAGCTCTCCTGAACCATTCTAACTTATTAATATTCATTAGTCCACCAATCTTGGGAGATTGTTATTAATTTTCCATGACTTTCCAGAAGAATTCATTTTCTATATATTTCCTGGTTTTACATGACCGTGATAACCTTACATACATGTGCAGTAAATGCATTTTGAATCTGAAATCTCAATGTCATGTTCCACTCACCTCTGCTAGCAGTTGAGCATTCCTCATCTTCGTCATTGAAACAGCACAGATTTGAAGACTCTTCAAGATAACCCTGATCAGGATAAAATATTTAAAAGAAGTGTAAAGCAGCATCTAATCACATGTGATTTTGTGTTGAATATTTTTCCATTTTATATAATATGTGTGTATTTGTAGGGCTTGTATTTTTGGGGGGTTTGTTTCTGTTGTTTAATGAGTTTTCTTTAGGGCTAAGTAAGTTTGTGTAATTTCAAATCTTTATTATGTTCATCACATTTTGTTTAATTACTTTTGGGGGAAATATCTCAACAAACTCATTTATTTGGGTTTTTATAACTTCCCTTTTTCCATTATTGTTTAATATTTTAATGTACCTATGTATATTCTAGTGAAAGATTTTGCATGTTATTTACAGTACTTTTTGCAAATATATGTGTTCTTGTAATGCGATTTTTATGGAAATGCATAAACTTAATTGAATAGAATTGAATATGTTATAAATTAAACATTGTCATCATATGAACTCCTACCAATTATCTGGAGCCAGAAGAGCATTCCCTCTGTATTATCTAATGTAAGCTAAAACCCTACTGGCTCAGAACAGATCCCATAATGTCTAGTATAGTTGAATCACGTCGATTGGTCCAACCGCACAGTTAAGCCCTATGCTAACGAAGGAAGAAAATGCTCTTGCCTTCTTGACATATGCAACGACTTTTACTAGGAGCAGATAGTCAAAGAGCCTACCAGAACAGCAGGTGCTACAAAGAACATCCTTGATCTTGTTCTCACTACCCACCCAGCCTTCATTGATGAGTGCAAAGTCACAGCAGGTATCAGTGACCACGACATCGTGAGCTTTAGAGTTAACCAAACTCCATCAATCTCAAGGAAGAAAGTTCGGAAAGTATTCATGTATAATAAAGCTGATACAACCGGAATGCGTGCAGATCTCCTCAAGTTTCAGTCTTCTTTCCTACGTAGCAGCCCAGAACCTAGAACAGTACAACAGAACTGGGATGACTTCAAAACAGAGATTGGAGACCTCATGGAGAGTTACATTCCAACAACAGGCGCGGATCTACGGGGGGGGGTTTAGGGGGTTTAAACCCCCGCCCTTGGGTGGCCCAAAAAAAAAAAGAAAAAAAAAAAGGAAAAAAAAAAGAAAAAAGAACGCACGCTGTAGAGAGAACCCTTTCAAGTGCAAATATTGTGAGAAGATATTCAACTCATCTGGTAACTTAATCCAAACACATGATAACTCTGGATATAACTGTGTATTAAACTGTTACTTGATTTAAAAAGACGTTATCATGCACTGCTTTTTATGGTCTCCATTGTGTTAATAGATGCCAGGAAAACATCATTTACGGGGTTCAAATAAACACCCCCCAAAAAAATCGGCTCGCCGCTTCGCGGCTCGTGGACGATGCTCCGCATCGTCATTATTTTGGTCAAACCCCCCCCTTAGCAAAAGGCTAGATCCGCCCCTGAACAAAGATGTCTGGAAAGAAAAGAACCAGTCCCTGGATCACAAAGACCATAAAGAGAGGAGTCAGAAGAAAGCAAAGACTGTACAATAAAGCTAAAGCTTCAAAAACACCAGATGATTGGCTTAAGTACATGTACAAGAATTATCAGAAAGAATTAAGATCTCAACTTCGTCATAACTACTGGACTTATCAAAACAAGATGTTCTCTCCTGATGACAAGAACAACAAAGCATTCTGGAAGTTCATCAAATCCAGAAAGCAAGAGTCATCTGGAGTTGGATCCCTCAAGTGTGGTGAAACGCTTGTATTAGACAGTAAAGGGAAAGCAACTGCACTGAACGACCAATTCCAATCAGTTTTCACACTGGAGGATAACTCGAACATTCCAGATCTTAGACAACCCATGTTTCCTTCAATGGATCGCATTGAAATCTCTGTGGAAGGCATTGTCACGCTACTGAAAGCTATAAATGTTAGCAAAGCCACAGGACCAGATGGCATACCAGGAAGGATCTTGAAGTTCTTTGCTGAAGACATTGCACCGATCCTGACCTTTATCTTTCAACAATCTCTAGATACAGGAACAGTACCATCTGACTGGCGTCTTGCAAACATCTCACCAATTTTCAAGAAAGGAGACAGGAGCAAGGCCTCCAACTACCGCCCTGTATCAATCACGTCCATCTGCAGTAAACTGCTCGAACATGTCATTTTCAGCAATATCATGGATCACTATGAGGAAAATAATATTCTCAATGATGTTCAGCATGGCTTTCGTCTTAGCCATTCATGTGAGACCCAGTTGATCATTACATCTCAAGATGCTGCACACTCTCTAGACCAGAAAGAGCAAGTTGATGCAGTTGCATTAGACTTCTCCAAAGCCTTTGACCGTGTACCCCATAACTGCCTCCTCCATAAGCTCCATCACTATGGGATCCATGACAACCTTATCAGATGGATCAGGGTGTTCCTAACTGAAAGGTTACAACGTGTTGTTGTAGATGGAGAGTCATCTGAATGGGTTCCAGTCACCTCTGGGGAACCGCAGGGCACAGTTCTCGGCCCACTTCTGTTTATATCCTTCATCAATGACATAGTAGATGGGATCTCTTCCAAAATCTGACTCTTTGCTGATGATTGTCTTCTATACCGTCCGATCACTGATGTCACTGATAGCCAAGCCCTACAACAAGATCTCAACAGGCTGCATTCATGGGCTAACACATGGCAGATGAAATTCAACACCGAGAAATGCTACCACATCACATTCTCCCTACGTCGGAAAGCCATCACCACGACATACACGCTAGGAGACACTCCTCTTGCGTTGGTAACAGATCTCCGGTATCTAGGACTGACTTTCTCATCCAACTTGTCCTGGCAAGGCCACATGAACAACATCACATCCCGAGCCAATCGGATGCTGGGACTAGTCAGCAGAAATCTCCGCAAAACCTCACAAAAGATCCGCCAACAAGCCTACTTCTCTCTTGTTAGACCTCATCTGGAATACTGTTGCTCGGTCTGGAACCCTCACACAAACAAGCATATATCCAAAATCTCGGCCATGATTCAACATCTGAAATGGGAGAGCCTGGAGAGGAGAAGAAATGCTGCAAGCCTCTACCTCATGTACAAGATCCAAAACAACACAGTAGCCATCAATGCACACCATTATACAGCACCCATGATTGCCAGCAACACAAGACAGTATCACTCAAAGAAGTTGCTGGCTATCCCATCCCGCACCCAGCTCTACCAGAACTCATTTTTCCCTCGGACAGTAACTGCGTGGAATGCACTTTCAAAGATCACCCTTGACGCTACTTCACTGGAGAGCTTAAAGGGAGCGCTTCCACCCAGCATCTAGACCAAGAACTAGATAGTTTATTCCTCAGCACTATACATCCTGACTTATGGATCCTGCTGAGTATCGTCGTAGAAGTAGAAGTGTCCCAATGGATACTATGTATCATTTGCATGGTCATGAAAGTAGTTAAATTGTTTGTTGATTCAGCTGAAGATGTCGAGGGAAAAGAAGATAAAGGGAAAAAATCTCTGAAAGTTTTAAGAAAAGAGATCAAAAGTTGGTAAGTCAAAGTTGTCAAGGCCCCTCTATAAGACATTGGGAAATCTCTGTACATACTGTCACATGGTCTAATGTCAATTTGTCTAGTGTTCAACTTATCTGTTCGACCGTTAACATTTTGTGTATTCCCAGTCCATCTCAAAGTTAACTGATATAATATCATGTCACATATATTCAATGAAGACTTTGAATTTTGGGAGATTAATATCATTAACTGCAAAGTTTCCTTCCATTGAAAATATTTAACTAGCTTTGAAATAATCAAGAATATTTTAAGATGAGGAGAAAGATTATGGCATACTTACTGAGCTTTTAGAAGGCATTTAACAGATTCCAGAACAAAGTCAGCTTCTCCTTCTACATCTCCCCCACCACTAATGACCTCCTCTAGCCCATTAGGTTGTAAGTCCTTTCCCAAAGTAGTGCCTTCGCCACTTAGAGACAATCTTTCCAGCTTATCTATGTTTGAAACTGATGCTGCTGGAGATCGTCTTGGGACAATCCCTGCTGCCGTTGGGCTGTCTTCCAGCACAGACCCTGACGACAACCCTGACGGCCCTGACGATGATGCCGATGATAGTGGGGATGACATTGATGATGAACTGTGATTCAATTGGCTGATTTCACATGCATCACCATTGACATTGCCACTATGAGAAAGACAACTCCTGTCTTGCGACTTATTAAGAATGCGTTCATCCTTGCGTATACTATGCTCAGTGTTCAAGTCCTCGTGCGCATCCAGCCCTCTCCTAGTACATGTATTGCCATAATGTGCAGTAGAATCTTTAGCGGCAGAAGGGCGTGACTCCACATTTGCAGAATAACCATTACTAATCCTTTGGGTTGCACAATGACTATTACCTGAGACAGGAGATTGGTTTTCACTGTATTGTCCTATGTGCCTTTTTGCTCCTGAATCATTCTCAACTGCATGAGATTTTGATATATTTCTGCAGTCTTTTGATGGGAGTTTTTTAATATATATTTTGGCTAGCTGGATCCAGTGCTGCACGCTCAAAGGTCGTATGTCCAGGCAGAGCGTGAGGCTGTTTGCATGATCTGGGGGGGAAATAAGCATTGAAAAATAAAATCATCAGTTTAGTTATTGTAAAAGAAAGGATAATCACTAAAGAAGTATGACAGAATTTGATTTTTTGATTTACATGTTGTGAATTGTTGGAGTTTGATAACACATAAATATTCAAGAACCTACCGACGTAGACAATTCTACTAGTCTGAAATTTGTGATTACAGGTAGCTTCTAAATCATGAAATTTGATCTTCATCTTCTAATAATTATATTTGCTTATAGAGTGCCTAACAGTTACTTTATCAGAAGTCTCTAGGCGCTCTACAATAATACAGCATAATAACTCTGGCTTTAGCAGTGCAGCTGTCACGCGCTCTGCGTTTCGAGGAATAAATTCCTACTAGGTCCCCATTTACTTCACCTGGGTGGAGTAATCTTTGGCGAGTAATCATTGAACAGCTCAGTAGAGTCTTGAACATTCAGCATACGTTTGATTCTGTAACAGTATATTTTCAAAAAATTACTTAGACTCATATCAATTTCCACAAGTATATAACACCATTACACTGGAACTTCTGAAAAGGAATATGAAAAATGAGTAATCTTGCCTTCTGTATTTCCCGCAGCATCATAAAACATGGCCAGCACACTATGCGCACCAAACAGCTGATGATCGTTCGTCGATTCTTTAACCTGTAAAATAGATAGAAGGGGGGGGGGGGGGGGCGGGGGTTGGGGTGTTAAAGTAATATAATTAACCGGTAGGAATGGAAAATAGAATTCCATTCTTTATTACTCAGATAAAAGGACAAATTTCCTGAATTGTTTCATGTAAAATAAAAAATTAAAAAAATTAAAAAAACAGAAACTCAATGACATTTCCAAGACTTCAGACAGTTTGAAACTGCAGAGCTTTCAAGAACCTTTAAATGCAGTTTTAAAATTACAGGATATTCAATGATTTTAAAGGATCTGGGGGAACCATGCTTAAAGATACTATGTCCCTTTTGCAGCCATTATCAAATTCAGTAGAACTTTGTAGGAATTATGGATATGTCATGTATGTCCTATTTGTGAAATTTAAACGTTAGCGTATTTAAATTAGGCAAGGAAGCCTGTTAACTTTCTCGACTTCCCTGTCAGACGCTATTGAGTTACCGACCGACATCTTTTTTTCTTTGGTAATAACACACATAAAATAAGCTGTAATGGGTAAATGAGCATTTGTCCACATCAATAACCCACTACTTGTAATGGCCAAAACTAAACTGATTGAATCTTTGTGCAGCACAAAACGTACGACCATTTGGTACAAGGGTTTGAAAATCAGACTATTACTTAGGTGATTGCAATCACTTTTGTTGATTCAACAACTAATGGTCGTTATTTTCCCACAAAAAGCCATTTACAAACCCTTTTGTTTTGAGGGAAGTTCTAAATAATTATTGTCTTTCAAATAAGGCTGGGCATAACCGTGTAATGAGGTACTCAAGTACACTCCCAGGCTTATAGGCGAATACTCAAATACTCGGACGCCATGTTTGGTTTTTTTATTTAAAAAAAAAGAAAGAAAACTCCCGCGATTTTACTTCGATTTGCAGTTGAAGGCACCGATTTAATAATTATAATAATAGTAAACAATGCTGTTTTTAAAACCAAAGATGACAAGACTACTTTTCCTCCGAGTCCAAACAGAAATCCGGACATTTGGTCCCAGTTTCTGAGTGGTGAGTTGACATTGATTAAAGATGAAGTTGAGTTCTGTTCATGCGATTGCATTGTGAAAGAAACGGTGTGGAATCGACCAGAAAAGGTTGATCATCTAGCATATACGTATTTGTGTGTATTGCAAGGTTATGGAATCATCAAAATGATAAGAAATTTGGCCCAGTCTTGGTAGTTACAAACACTGTACACAGAAAGATGTATATGGGACTACACGAACATGTGGCGTAAAAATCTGTCCCGATTTTACGATGTTAAATGACATATTTAGAATATGACGGCATTTGAAGAGCCATGCTTTTCAGGGAACATGTTTTATCTGATGTTCTTCCACACTTGCATAATAACAATGATAACGCTCACAAATTATTTTTCAACTCTTCCCTGAACTCAACCTTCTCTTTAAAGCTGGGAAACATTTTTACCTACGGTACCATGCCGGCGTTCTCCTGGGCACCGGATAAGCGTAGGCCTGAAAGGTGCCAGGTGAACGGTCAAAAAAAAAAAAAAAAAAATTGCGGCCGAGTATTCAAGTCTGATTTCTCGTACTCGATGAGTTGTCAACAGTGCGAGTACTCGTCGCAGCCTTACTTTCAAATGCCGTTAAAATTTAACCTTTTAATTTAATCATTTTTTGACCTGCAAATGGAACATAGTGCCTTTAAGTGCAAGTATTTCTTGTAGAGCTCACCAATTTCTTGCCCATCTCAACTGCTCCATGAGCATCCCCTGATCTCCATCTGCATCTCGCCAGGGATTCTAGGAGCAACCGTCTGATGCTGGTGTTGTTAGGGGCAACGCTGTCCATTGCTGTAGTGTAGGCATCCAACGCGTCCGACCAGTCTCCTCGGTAGTAATGCCGATTGCCACGGAAGATGTAGAAATGGACCTTATCTGGATCATCTTTTGGCATGGCCTGGTCATCTGTGTACCACTGTGAATTGCAAAAAAAGAATAGTGATGAGAGTAAAATGATATTTATGTTTCCATAAAGTTGGATAAAGCAGTGTAGAGATTGGAGATGGAGGGAAAAGTTAGGGATGACAGAAAATCTATGGAGATACATGAAGTTAGTATCTTGCAGTTAATAGACAGGTTTACTAACATATTTCCGCATACTCTGCCAGACATAGCAACAAATAATGTATGCAGACTGGATCGAAGTATTGTAGTTCATTCATCAATAACAAGTTAATTGAATACCTCATCACTAGGTCCCCAGGAAAGAAACATCCATACATTTGAATATGTTACTAAACAGGTTTATTGGGCCCTACATGGATGAGAGCAGCTTAAAAGGCAAGTCCATTCCAAAAATAAGTTACTGTCAATAGAAGCAGAAAATCAGACAAGCTAATCAAAACAAGTTTGAGCAAATCGGATAACTAATAAGAAAGTTATGAATTTTTAATGACATGAAAAACTTGAAAATCTCAAGACAAATTGACAACTTACTCATGAGTCTGTGACTTCATTGCCTCACTATCCAAATTGTTTTCTTCATATTGATAATCTAAATTTCAAATTTTCCCCCTAAAAATCTTATTTCCTCACACCAGCATCCAAGTTATATTGATAGTGATATGTTTTGTGTGGATGCAGTAATATAAAGTAATTATTTGTTCATTAAATCATGAAAAATTTGAATTTTGATATAAACTATATAAAAATCAATGATTATGAATATACAATATTCAGAAAACAGTATTAATTCTTCAAAGTTCATAAAAGATTTTGTGAAATGGCATGCACACAATATGATAAAAGTTGTATACTAGTAACCTGGGCAAAGGCATGGGGAAATCAAGTTTTGGGGATAAAAGTGAAATTAATGGGATAAAAGTATATACATGTAAAGCAATTGATAAATAGTGAAGCGATAACATCACAAACTGCTAACCAAATTGGCAATTTGTGTACTGGTAGTGATTTTCTCAGTTCCATAGTTTTTCATGTGAATTGATAACTTCCTTTTTAGTTATCAGATTTTACTCAATTTCGTTTTGCTCTATTTCTCTTGTTTTTCTGCATCTATTAAAAGCAAATTATATTTGGAGTGGACTTGGCCTTTAAAACCATGACCGTGGCCAACAGGCATCAGCTTGAAGTAGGCCTGGAAAGGGACAGAATATGGAAGAGATGAATGATGATGCTATGATGCTAATGCCATGGTGATGATGATAATATTGGTGGACGGTAGTTGTTCGTGGTGGTGGTGATGATGGTGATGATTATGGCGATGATAGTGATGATGACGTTGATGATCATGACCATGTTAATTGTGGCGATGATATTGGTGATGACATTAGTGATGATGATGAAACTGATGACGATGATGATGATGGGGTTGATGATGATGATGAAGATGATGATGATGATGAAGATGATGATGATGATGGGGTTGATGCCTTCATGGTAATTATGTCCATGAATTTACAAACCTGTGGTAGAAGGGTTTTTGGCTTGTAGTCAACTGTGGCAGCTTTCTTTGGCTTTTTCTCAGTCTTTGTGAAGAGATCATCATCAAACCCACCAAACTCCATCACTAATTTGGGCTGAGATTTTTGTGAGGGGAAGTGCTGCATTTACACAGCTGGGAATGTCAAGGATTAGCAGTTCCTAAAAAATAGAGATTACAAAAAATATATAAAATTAAGCCATGTAGAATAGATAGAAGAAATTAAGAAAGGCAGACAAAAATTACAAAAAGAAAGACAGAATGCACTAATATCTGAAATAAAAAGTCAATTAAAAAAGGGAGTTATCGTTTTTCATATTTGAAAATCTTTTGAAAATATGCCATGTTTATATTTAAGGCTTTTTCCACTTAACTAAACTGATAATAAGTGTTTATTTCCACATTGTAAAATCCTTGATGGGATGGATAATCTGCCACGATAGGCAAGCCATAGTTAGAAGTGTATTCTCTATTTTTCAGACCCATATTAATTTCGAGATAAATACTATCTTCAAATGTGTAAACTGAATGGTTTAAACATATGTTTTAACGTTTGGAATGTTGAAGTTTTGTAATTTTTATATTGTGCTGACGCCTAAAACATTGGACACAAATTTCATTACATCATATGTTTTAAAGAATATATTGGTGTATTTTTATAAGCTATTAAATGAAAATATCCGGGGGGTACCCATCCCTGAAACTGATTCACCGGTCATGTAATGAAATACTCACAATTATATTTTACAAGTACTTCTATTGTATAATCTACACAAATTTGGAAGTATAAATTGCATCTCTTAGTTCCTGGTATCATTTTCAATCTTTTTTTATTACTAATTCATTTAAATACTCGCATTTTTCCTAATATTACTTTTTATGCCTCCGCCACCGAAGGTGGTGCCGGAGGCATCATGTTTTCGGGTTGTCCGTCCGTACGTCCGTCCCGTTTGACCGTTATCACAATATCTCAAGAACCATTTAAGATTTAAACTTAAGACTCGGGAATAGTATTTATCACCATAGGAAGACGATCTGATTAGATTTTGGAGTACGTATGTCAAAGGTCAAGGGTCACAGAGGTCAACTTATGAAATTCCATACATTGAGATTGTTATCATGATATCTCAAGAACCACTGGAGATTTAAACTTCAAACTTAGTGATAGTGTGTATCACTATAGGAAAACAATCTGATTACATTTTGGAGCACGTAGGTCAAAGGTCAAGGGTCATAGAGGTCAACTTATGAAATTCCATACATTGAGATTGTTATGATATCTCAAGAACCAATGGAGATGTAAAAACTTCAAACTTAAGGATAGTATGTATCACCATAGGAAGACGATCTGATTAGATTTTGGGGTCACGAGGTCAAAGGTCAAAGGTCACAGGGCTCATTATGTATGCAAAAACAGCTTGTGATCGCGTTATCTGAAGAACCGATTGATGGATTCCTGCCAAACTTTGGTCATGTATGTATCTTGCAAAGCCAATGAACTGATTAGATTTTGGGGTCACGAGGTCAAAAGGTCACAGCGCACATTGTGTATGCAAAAACAGCTCGTGATCGCCTTATCTCAAGAACCGATTGATGGATTCCTGCCAAACTTAGGTCATGTATGTTACTTGCAGAGCTGATGAACTGATTAGATTTTGGGGTCATGAGGTAAAGGTCAAGGTCATGCGGCTCATTATGTATGCAAAAATAGCTTGTGATCGTATTATCATTAGAACAGATTGATGGATTCCTGCCAAACTTATATCATTTATGTATCTTGCAGAGCCAATGAATGGTTCATAAGATCAAAGGTCATGGGCTCATTATGTATGCAAAAATAGCTTGTGGACGCATTCTCATTAGAACTGACAGATGGATTACTATTTAACTCAGGAAATCTTGCAGAGCCAATGAACTGAGTAGATTTTAGGGTCATGAGGTCAAAGATCAAAGGGTCATATATGTATATGAGAAATTGCTTGTAATCACGATATTCTGAGAACATGTTAATGGATTACAATTGAACTTGAATTTGAAAAATTTCTTCCGTTTCGGTTTGTAAAATTGCTCTATGACGGAGGCATCATTTTCGACTGCGCGCAGTCGAATTCCATCTAGTTTAATCATGTGGTATTGCGACTAAGGCTAAGTCTTGGCTCGTCTTCTCGTCGATAGTATCAATTTCACAAGATACTAGCTAGTAAGCTCTTCGTGAAACAGTTTAGGAAGATCAGACACATCTCCGTAGTTGGCGAATAAAGTTATGACTGTCTTGTCGCACACATACCGGTAGGTGCATTACTATCCTGGCTGTGTAGTAAAAGCTGTGCTATTGATTCTCAACATTTTAAACACCACTGTATAAAACTCAACTGATTTCACTCAAAATCTGTACTTTAGTGATGATTGATGACACCTAAATAGCAGTAAAATACAATATTTTCAACTTTACGATGTCAGAAAGAATAATTTAAAAATTCAAATTGTGAGTCCACTGTCAAACTTGCTGATCAACCCCATCGGCATGATTGTGTGCATCTGTGTGTTATGAGTGTATTGACTATTCATGTATTCAAATGCTGCCTATTAACACGTAGTGCAGTGCTAGAGGTCAATACGCATTAGCATTGACTCTCTTTGCTTTGCTGGAGTGCCATGCCTAGACTCTAGACCTAGAGTCTAGTCTATTTAATTTTACTGGTGTCATCAATTAAAGTACCGATTTTGAGTGAAATCAGTCGAGTTTTGTACATTGGAGTTTGAAATGTTGAGAATCAATAGAACATGTTTTAATACACAGCCAGGATGCAGCTATGTTTGCATAATATCACACATAGATCTAGGTGCATTACTATCCTGGCTGTGTAGTAAAAGCTGTGATTTCACAAAATCGGTACTTTAGTGACAATTGATGACACCTAAAGAGCAGTAAAATACATTTTTCCAACTTACTGATGTTAAAAAGAATAATTTAAAAATTCAAATTGTAGTAAGTCTAGTGACTAGTAGTAGGGAGGCCAATACCAAAATTTAACTTTTTAATTACTAATTTATTTATAATAAAACAAAGTTTAAAAGAAAGTATTTTCTTTAACTAAGACAACTCGCCCATCTGCCGACTCCAGAAGTTCCATAAAATAGGAGATATCCAGCTCTATAAAGAAGGCTCTTCCTTCTAGGCCAATCCGTCCGTAAGAGCCTTGAAATAATCAATTTCATGTCGCGAAATTACTTTCATAATTAGACAGGCCCGAGGGAATGGGCGTGTCATTGCCCAGACAAGTTTAAAACTTCGCGCGAAAGTACATTCACTCATCAGCTAGCCTTGACTTGGTTGCACACACCGACACAGTACAGGCCAGGTACAGTAATTGCAAGCCGCAATCCTGAAATCGGCCATGGAGGGACAAACGGAGAGAGAAAGCCACTCATTGTAGTCAATCAATATAGATCTAAACTCAGAAAGTGATTAAATTTAATAATTTGGCCTACCTTGGTTTTGAGATGTATTCCAATAGTATTTCCTCATGAGTAAAGATCAATCTGACACTGCATTCCCTTTATCAACGATCAAGAAGTTACGAGATCCAACTTGCAGCAAACAATACAGAATCAACAATAGGACTGCATGCAACATACGTACGCAGACGTGTACTGTATTATTTATCTCTCTCTCTGTCTTGCTATACGTAACACACTCACTAACCATGTATCATACACTAAACACACACCTTCAAATCATGGCTTTCATTCCACTTCTCAATTGGAGTATAGACTGCTCACATAGACTTTTTTTTTACTGAAATATCTTTTTTAACACTTCTCACACATTACTGCATGACACTCGTGTCTGCTGTGAGAATAAGGTACTACCATATATATCGGTGTATAAACCGCACTTTTTTGCCGCCGAAAAAATTTCAAAGTCGGGGCATTTTTTTTTTTTTTAAGGGCGAAAAAGAGGGGTGCGGTTAATACACGAGGGCGGTTTATACAACGTTATTTACGGTATGTGTGAGACTACGCCAAATTTGTTTTGCGCGCGATCTGACCGGAGCTCATACATATATTCATATCTTATGTCGCAATAACCTCTAAATTTTGCTCGAACAATGACATCAGTCTTCCTTCTCATTTTGAGATGGCTGTAGCTATCTTGCCTCAAACCAACGCAAAATTGACATCAACATCGTACTACAGTGCGAGTCAAAAAAAAGTTTACACCTAGACAATTGCTGATTATTTTAAAACTCATCTATGACCAGTAAATTATTATACATCTTATGAAAGAGTGTTTTATCCTAAATCATTTGGTACCATTTTTGTGTGGTATGTGTTCACGCTTGGATGAACACGAGGCATTTTTTGCAAGAGTGCAAAAAGCGACTTGCGCCAAAGTTGCTTATGTGTTGTTTCAATAAAACAATTGGGATTTAGGTATTAATTCGGACTTTGCAGATCCAAATAACATCCCTTACAAAATTAATCATGCCACACGTGTGTGTGGGTGGTGTGACTTTGCCCTTTGCAAAAAGCATATGCAATGCATTTCATTTGATACATTTAATTCATTCTCTCACTCCGCTAATCCAAACATAATACATGAGTTTTATTCTATCAGGCTGTACATGTGCTTCATGCAGATTATATTCAAATGAAAAATACATTATCAACCAATAGCAAAATAGGATTCAAGAATAAAACTGAATATTCATAAGAAAAAGGAGAAGAGAACCACTGATAAGTAAGAAGTGGAAATATGTAAATGAGAAGAGAACATACCACCTGTTCTAGCTTTAAGATTTGGTATGTGGTGGAGATGAATGGATGAAATGAATATGCAAATGATGTAAAATGAATATGTATGAGAAGAGACTAGAGAAACAAATAGTAATTGTGACACATACAAGTAGGGAATGAGTCTAATTTTAAATCTTACATAAACTTCCCTTTCAACTAAAAATGTCCTCATTTTTCCGTAAAAGAGCTACCGGTAAATCATTAAATTTAATATCATACAATTGTAATCTACTCAGATTTCCTGTGTCAGCCATACCCGAGGTACATGCATTAAAACAGATAACAAGAGAATTTTTAAAAAATTGTTCTTTTTCTTCATGAGCCTGGTTCTTTATAACGGCTCTCTATCTGAAACTTCTATCTTCAAAATTTGGAATTACATGTTTTAAAAAAAATTAGTCTTTCAACTTTTTTAGCTTTTCCCATTCTGAATAGCCACACTGTGACAACAAATGTCTTGTATACGCACTTAACAGTAAAGAATAGTTTGACACCTTTACAATTACTAACTGAACTACATGTATAATACAGAAAGAAATAAATAAAAAAATTGTCATGAATTACTTGGAAGACATCTATTAGGTTTGTTGAAACATCCCGTTCTCACCAAGATGCTGGAAAGTCAGGAGCTTCAGTGCACCCAGCTTTCCACGGCCTGCAAACGCACTATGTCGCAGCCAGTAAAGGCAGGCGTTAGAGCCTGGCAGACATCTTCACCAAAAAAGCTTGCAAGTTTGCAAATGTAAAATGTACCTGATGCGCTTTGTCCAGCCAGACTTCTCAGAAAGCAGGTCAGCTTCTTGCTAAAGTAGCTGTTCCATTGTGCCGGCTAAGCCTACTGTGTGCCACCATGTGGTAAATTTTGTGTGATCGGTGAACATGCATGGTAAGGGCCTGTTAGTGCATGGCCAAAGAGACCAGGCGAGACCTGACAAAAGTTTCGCCGTGTGGGTGCAAGCGGTGACACACGGTGAGAACCCGATATGAGGACTATAAGAGGACGGTATAAGGACAGTGGGCTGGTACGAGGCCGTTATGGACCCGTTCGTGGGGCAGTGAGAACGGTGACGATGTGTCATATTTTGTCCGACGGGCTGTTACTATATACCGGCCTTGTTACGGGTTCTCGCCATGCAGGCACTCACCGTTCGCTCATCGTTGACCCACCGCCTCATACCGGCCCCTCACCGATCATTTTAACGACCTAATAACGTCATCTTATCATTCCACCGTCCTCATAACGTCTCCATACCGGCCTAGGTGTTGCCGTGTTTTGCATTGTGCCCGTTCAGAAACCGTGTCAGACACCATGACTCCATATTTTAATGTATACAAAATGCTTCCTCTGTTGTTTCCTGCGGATCGAGCTTCCTAGCTTTACCCCTTCCCCTGCTTTCCCTCCATGTAGAGGCGCCGCACCATTGGGGATGGGGGGAGGGGGGGGGGGGGGGGGGGGCTGGTGTGCACAGTGCCCCCCCTTATTTTTGAAGTACCCCAGAAGTGCCCTTTCGTACATAGGAAAATTGCCCCTTTTACTTTGACAAGTGCACCTATTACTTTATTAAAGTGCCCCTTTGTAGGTGCCCTTTTTGTTGGCCCCCTCTAATTTGTAAGTCGCTCTGGTGCCCCTGCGTTCATGTATAGGCATTATGAAGAATTATGAAGATTCATGAATAGTTGTTGAGAAGAACGATGAGGAAGTACATCCGTGAACTCGAGAACTGAAGTGTGACCGGTAGCTAAGGTGAGTGCTCAGCTTTTATATACCGTGTGTGACGTCTTCAAGGCCAAGCGAACGTTCAGCGAACGGCCCTTTTATGGCTGCGTTCCGGGCGGTAAGCAGCAGGTACCCATCCGGTGGGGATCTGGTGAGACCGGCGAGGGAATGGTCAACATGATGACACTAGCTGGTATGAGCACGTTGTAAGCGGCAGTGAAAAAAATACACGGGGGCTCAGGGCGAATTAGCCCCTGAAATGCCTAAAAGAGCCCTCGAAAATCAGAAAAGAGCCCCTGTAAATTTGCATAGAGTTCAATGCAAAACAAATTTTAGAATGTTATTTTCATGCAGGCAAGCTTGAAAAGTAGCCCCCGAAAAATAAATATTAATTTTTTCCCTGGTAAGCGGTAAGGAACCAGTATGGAGACGGAATGGAAGCGATGAGGGCACAGTGGAAAAATTTAACAAAAATAAAATCTCTGCGGCCCGAGAGATTTTTACTGCTTGTCATTTAAATCAAACGTTATGGGCCAGTTGGGCTAATTAGCCGGCGCCATGGGACAGCACGACATAGACACATAGACACAGATTATCAGCACATCTGTGTCTTTTGGCTATGATTACTATGGATCTGTCTCCATCCTCCGCAGCATGCAAGCATGCAATGCATAAAGAAGCATTCGTGTGCCAGCTTCCTCTTAGATGCAGGCCTGCTTAGATGTTGTCTTCAGAGTTATAGTTTCCGCATAGTGCTTCTCCACTTGCCACATAAAGTGACTTATCATGAAGCCCCCCCCCCCCCCCCCCCCCCCTCTGCAGGCTGCTTCCACTGATCGACAAAGAATTTGATGAGGCTTATTTTAAATCTTACATAAACTTCCCTTTCAACTAAAAATGTCCTCATTTTTCCGTAAAAGAGCTACCGGTAAATCATTAAATTTAATATCATACAATTGTAATCTACTCAGATTTCCTGTGTCAGCCATACCCGAGGTACATGCATTAAAACAGATAACAAGAGAATTTTTAAAAAATTGTTCTTTTTCTTCATGAGCCTGGTTCTTTATAACGGCTCTCTATCTGAAACTTCTATCTTCAAAATTTGGAATTACATGTTTTAAAAAAAATTAGTCTTTCAACTTTTTTAGCTTTTCCCATTCTGAATAGCCACACTGTGACAACAAATGTCTTGTATACGCACTTAACAGTAAAGAATAGTTTGACACCTTTACAATTACTAACTGAACTACATGTATAATACAGAAAGAAATAAATAAAAAAATTGTCATGAATTACTTGGAAGACATCTATTAGGTTTGTTGAAACATCCCGTTCTCACCAAGATGCTGGAAAGTCAGGAGCTTCAGTGCACCCAGCTTTCCACGGCCTGCAAACGCACTATGTCGCAGCCAGTAAAGGCAGGCGTTAGAGCCTGGCAGACATCTTCACCAAAAAAGCTTGCAAGTTTGCAAATGTAAAATGTACCTGATGCGCTTTGTCCAGCCAGACTTCTCAGAAAGCAGGTCAGCTTCTTGCTAAAGTAGCTGTTCCATTGTGCCGGCTAAGCCTACTGTGTGCCACCATGTGGTAAATTTTGTGTGATCGGTGAACATGCATGGTAAGGGCCTGTTAGTGCATGGCCAAAGAGACCAGGCGAGACCTGACAAAAGTTTCGCCGTGTGGGTGCAAGCGGTGACACACGGTGAGAACCCGATATGAGGACTATAAGAGGACGGTATAAGGACAGTGGGCTGGTACGAGGCCGTTATGGACCCGTTCGTGGGGCAGTGAGAACGGTGACGATGTGTCATATTTTGTCCGACGGGCTGTTACTATATACCGGCCTTGTTACGGGTTCTCGCCATGCAGGCACTCACCGTTCGCTCATCGTTGACCCACCGCCTCATACCGGCCCCTCACCGATCATTTTAACGACCTAATAACGTCATCTTATCATTCCACCGTCCTCATAACGTCTCCATACCGGCCTAGGTGTTGCCGTGTTTTGCATTGTGCCCGTTCAGAAACCGTGTCAGACACCATGACTCCATATTTTAATGTATACAAAATGCTTCCTCTGTTGTTTCCTGCGGATCGAGCTTCCTAGCTTTACCCCTTCCCCTGCTTTCCCTCCATGTAGAGGCGCCGCACCATTGGGGATGGGGGGAGGGGGGGGGGGGGGGGGCTGGTGTGCACAGTGCCCCCCCTTATTTTTGAAGTACCCCAGAAGTGCCCTTTCGTACATAGGAAAATTGCCCCTTTTACTTTGACAAGTGCACCTATTACTTTATTAAAGTGCCCCTTTGTAGGTGCCCTTTTTGTTGGCCCCCTCTAATTTGTAAGTCGCTCTGGTGCCCCTGCGTTCATGTATAGGCATTATGAAGAATTATGAAGATTCATGAATAGTTGTTGAGAAGAACGATGAGGAAGTACATCCGTGAACTCGAGAACTGAAGTGTGACCGGTAGCTAAGGTGAGTGCTCAGCTTTTATATACCGTGTGTGACGTCTTCAAGGCCAAGCGAACGTTCAGCGAACGGCCCTTTTATGGCTGCGTTCCGGGCGGTAAGCAGCAGGTACCCATCCGGTGGGGATCTGGTGAGACCGGCGAGGGAATGGTCAACATGATGACACTAGCTGGTATGAGCACGTTGTAAGCGGCAGTGAAAAAAATACACGGGGGCTCAGGGCGAATTAGCCCCTGAAATGCCTAAAAGAGCCCTCGAAAATCAGAAAAGAGCCCCTGTAAATTTGCATAGAGTTCAATGCAAAACAAATTTTAGAATGTTATTTTCATGCAGGCAAGCTTGAAAAGTAGCCCCCGAAAAATAAATATTAATTTTTTCCCTGGTAAGCGGTAAGGAACCAGTATGGAGACGGAATGGAAGCGATGAGGGCACAGTGGAAAAATTTAACAAAAATAAAATCTCTGCGGCCCGAGAGATTTTTACTGCTTGTCATTTAAATCAAACGTTATGGGCCAGTTGGGCTAATTAGCCGGCGCCATGGGACAGCACGACATAGACACATAGACACAGATTATCAGCACATCTGTGTCTTTTGGCTATGATTACTATGGATCTGTCTCCATCCTCCGCAGCATGCAAGCATGCAATGCATAAAGAAGCATTCGTGTGCCAGCTTCCTCTTAGATGCAGGCCTGCTTAGATGTTGTCTTCAGAGTTATAGTTTCCGCATAGTGCTTCTCCACTTGCCACATAAAGTGACTTATCATGAAGCCCCCCCCCCCCCCCCCCCCCCTCTGCAGGCTGCTTCCACTGATCGACAAAGAATTTGATGAGGCTTATTTTTGTTTTCAGGGGTTGTGACAAGGTGCAATGTTCTTCTGTGTTCCTGCAGTGGAACCTCTAATGCATCTCTCAGCATTCGTGATGGACTCATCCCTGAGACATCGAACACGACATCAATCCTGGCACTATCAGTGCCTTCGTGCAGAGCTAGCGTCAGTGCAGCAACTGCTAGATGTGCAAATGACTTGCCATCCCCTTTGAGTCTATGGACAAGGCTCATTCCATCAATGATACAAGCTGAAGGCTTTGGAGTGAGATCTGCTGGTGACACAATTCTCTTCAGCTCTGTTTGTCTTGCGCAGAGAGCCATCGCTGTTTGCCAGTGACCCTGGTATCCGTCGTGCTAGTGTGCGTGCTAGAACCTCTCTAATAGATAGCGCTCTGCTGTGAGCAAAGATGATCATGCATGCACCCAAAGAGGTTTCGGTCTGCCTTCACGATTACCCGATTCCCTTTAGCTTTGTAACCAGCCTGCTTTTTATTGATGTTGAGGAAGGTCTTCAGGCTCTCTTTTTTCATCTTGTCATGAAAGTTTACAGTGGGTTGCTCTTTTTCCAAACGATCTTCTCAGTATGCCTCTTTTCCAACTGTGTGAACTTTCAGCAGGTCATTGTCAATATCTGGTTGGGCCAGGATACAGTAGGCAAGTTGACCAACTCCGTTTCATTATGGCTCAGCTGTTCTCGATTATTTCCACAAATGAACAAACATCAGTCTCATCTTTTCTTATCCGGATTAGTTTCAGGTCCGGATGATTGAAGTGCTGTAAACTGTTTCTGCTGACCATGTCTTTCAACTCCCTCAAAATAGTATGAGCTTCTGTACTTAGATGTCAGGCAGTACCTGTGTCTGTGTGTCCTTGTTGATGGTTTCTTAAATTTTCTGGTCAACTGGGATTCTGCCAAAGAGGTCCTACCAAGTTGTTCAGAAAATCTCTGGCCGTAGACATCAAACAGCTTGAAGATGGGCTCAAAGGACTGATTCTCAATCATCTCACAGCCAGCAGCTTGAGAAACATCTTCACATAGGCTGTTCACGACTCTAAAGCTTTCTTTCAGGTGAACCTGGTCGTCAGTGTGGTTAGTTTCTAGACAGGGTAGAAAGCCTTTCCATGCCTGTCACATAAATGCCTCGTACAACAACTTGACTGCACGGTTGTACTTGCAGCATTTCATCACTCAAGCTACAGAGCCAATAGAAATGACACCCGACTCTACACATAGGTCCCTCATTCCAGCATCTTGAAACATCTTCTCAATGGGTGACCACAGTGTGCATATGCCAAGAGATATACATCCCAGGGTCTTCAAAGTTTTGATACAATAACAAACAAATTGACATTAGTGAAATGAATCTGTGCTGGTTCGAACATTGCATACAATCAAATGAAGTTTTTCCGTGGCATCTAATGTAGTCATCACAATGTTATATCTTTCCAAACCATAAGAAACAGCTTGTAATATGCAGTGGCAGAATACTTTATGGTTATTTTGGTCTGATTTAGCCAAAATATGGCATATAGTACCGTACAGGGCATCTTGGTAACTCTAATTCATGTTGCCATGGTAACAATGGAAAGGTACTATATAACATATTCTTGGCCTATATGATAGATTAGTCATATAGTCTTTTAATAATTTGGAAAGGGGACTTTAACTTGTCTTGAATGAGCATATTATCTAATCTGTTACTGAAATAAAAAAATCCTTGATGTTAGGCTATTCTGGTGTCGTTACCGTGGCAACCGTTATAAATGGTAAGGTACTTTGCATTTCATTACTTTTCTTCATGGTGAGGTATTCTTAACTTTCATTCACTTTGCCTGAAAACTTGGGTATAGACGCCAAAATGAACAGTCAACACCTCTCCAATGCCAAAATATAGCCCAAATAGGGCATATAGTACCTTACAGGTCATCTTGGTAATTCTAATATATGTTGCCACGGTAACAATGGGAAGGTACTATATAGCATATTCTTGGCTTATATGATGTATTAGTCATATAGTTTTGTCAATATTTTGGAAAGGGGACTTTAACTTGTCGTGAATGAGCATATTGTGTAATATATTGTTACGAATTTAGATATGTCTGTATCATGTGCATAGTCCATTATTATTTTGCTATATATTGTTGCTTGCTGTGCAAGTCAAACTAGTCCTTGAGTAGTTTTACGACGTTGTTTTTCGTCCTCGAGTAATTCTTGCAGTTCGATTGCGTAAGCCCAGGGCCACGCTCGTCTAGAGAATCTGTCCTCGTCTTACGTAACGGCAAGGACAGATACTCAGTCGCGTGCGGCCTCCGACTGACCCCGAGCGGAGGCCAGGACTCTGCCCTTTAGCTCGAGGTCGGGTTGTGTCCTTGCTGCTACAAAACAGCTCCCTATATAAAGCCAGGGACTTCTAGCTTAGACAGACTTCTGACTGACTTCTTGAGACTTCTCCTCGTACTCCTTTCTGCCGTTTTTCGTAATTCACTGAACCTGACTGTATACCAAGTTGTCATTATTTGAAGTAATAAACATCGAATGGAACTGAAACTCACGAATACTCCATTTCTTCTGTTGAATTTATATTGCATACACGCATGAGCTCGAGTGAGAGAGGTATTGAGCGAGAACTGAACGAGAGCAGTCTGAATTAAACACTTGTAATCAAATTTCGTTACAATATTACTGAAATTACTCAAAAATCCTTGATTTTAGGCTATTCTGGTGTCATTACCATGGCAACCGTTATAAATGGTAATGTTATTTGCATTTCATTACTTTCCTTTATGGTGAGGATTTTAAACTACATTTTACGCATTCAAAAGTGTTTTTATAATTTTTAAATGACTTATAACTGTTTCTTTGAATAATACCGGTTTTAGTGTTGTGTTGCCATGGAAACTGCTGATTATATGACTAAGCTGCCAGTCTGGAAATGCTATCATATCAAAATAGTATGTATAGATATAGGACATTTCAAAATGCATAAGTAGATCTTGCCACCTGGAGTGGTACCAATAACCCAAATTACTGGTCTTGGCCCATGGACTAATATGGGTATTTGATGTGAGGATGATCATTTGACAGATGAGGATACTGGAAGTGAGGAAGATCATATGATGTGGGTGTTTGATGGTTCCACTCAGATCGATATGGTTTGATGTGGTTCTTGTGCACTACCATCTCTTTCCTGTCGTCGTCAAACAGACTCTGAATCTTGACTGTGAGCTGAGATGGTGCTGAAGAAAGAACTCTGTAGGGCCCTTTCCAATTAGGTGCCAACTTGCTTCTGCTCATTGCTGGATTGTTGACCCAGATCACATCTCCTGGTTGGTACTGTACATCTCATTCTTTCTTGTCGTAAGTTGCCTTCTGTTTGGCTCGTGCCTTATTGTTACATGAGGTAGCATGCTGGAAGGCTCAATGTAACCGGGAACATAGGTCTTGTACATACTGGTAAGGAGTGTTAGCTGATCTCAAGTCACGGTGAGGTAGAGAGTGAGGCAGACGTGCTTCTCTTCCATAAAGCATGAAGAAGGGAGTATACCCAGTTGACGAGTGTACGGTTGTATTGTATGCCAACTCGACCTGTTTGAGATGTTGATCCCATCACCTCCTCTTTCCACCATGTATTCAGCAAGCTGGTCTTTGATGACACGATTGGTCCTCTCCACTATACCAGCACCTTGGGGGTGATATGGAGATGAGCGAGTTTTCTAGATACCAAGCTGTTTGCAAAGTTGGTGAACAAGAGTTCACTCAAATTGACGGCCCTGATCAGTATGCAGCACGTCTGGTAGTCCATGTTCTCTGACATAGTCTTCAAACAGGTGTTTTGACACAGTTGCAACTGTCTGATTCTTCATGGCATACATATTGATGAAATTCGTAAAGTGGTCTACAACCACAAGGATGTAGCAAAAGCCACTAGAGGAAGGAGGGAGCATTGCAATGTCAGCAAACACCATCTGGAATGGGTGAGATGTGGAGACGCTATGCAGGGGTGCTTGGTGACCTGGTGTTGGATTTCTGAACAACTCGCAAGCTGTGCATGTCTCACAGTGGTCCATAACATCCTGATGCATGAATGGCCAGTACATATCATTCTCAGCTCCGGAAAGTGTTCTCTGTGCACTGAAATGGCCAGAAGTTGGGTGACTGTGGAGCAGTTGGAGCTCTTCATGTACCAAACTTTGAGGGATAACTGCTTGGTACAAAGTGGTTGACTTCCGTCTGTCCGTCTTTGTGCGATAGAGGAAGCCATCTTGTGCGGTAAACCGATTCAATTGCCATAAGAAGCGTTGCATTCTTGGTGAGTGCCGACGAATTTCTTTGGGACTGAATTTGATGTTTTTCTCCACCATGTGTTTGATGGCCTGTATATCCTCATCTTGTTGTTGGTGATGGAGAATCTTGGGTAGTAGACCCTCACTAGCAACGTCTGACGTTGAAGTAAGAAGGGATGGTACATTGACAGAACTTGCTGAGTTCAAGGATTCTGGCTCACGTCTTGTTGACCTGGTTTGTATACTAACAGAACTTGTAGGTCCAGTAGCAATCAGGGAGCACAGATGCAGAGATATCGAAGAAGGGAGATGTGAGTCACCATCTGAAGGTGATGGATGACGGGACAGTGCATCTGCGTTAGTGTGAGAGCTGCCACGGCGATGTATGATCGAAAATGAGTATGAGTGCAGTTCCACCATCCAGCGAGCTCTCCTTCCGGTTGTGTGATCTTGGATGGGAAGTTTCTTGTAGCTTAGCAGGGGTTGGTGGTCTGTGACAACAGTGAAGTGCTGACCTCTAAGGTAATGTCTAAAATGCCGGAAAGCTGAGACAATGGCCCATAGCTCACGATCAAATGTTGACCATCTTCTTTGTGTCTGAGTGAGTGTAGAACTATAGTAAGCAATTACTCTCTCTCTGTTGTCGTGGACATGTGATAGGATGGCCCCAACAGCGTCACTTGAAGCATCAGTAGCTAGTCTGAATTCCTTCCCAAAGTCTGGGTAGACGAGGAGTGGTGGACTGACCAGTGCCAGCTGGTGAAAGGACTTTTCACAGGCATCAGACCAGACGAAGGGAGTATTCTTCTGAGTTAGTCTGTTAAGTGGCATGGCAACTTGCAAAAATCCAGTAATGAAACGTCTGTAATATGACGCTAAACCCAAAAAGGCTCGAACTTGTGTTGCTGTTCTGGGTGTAGGCCAGTTCTGGACTTTTGCTGTTGGTAGGGTCAGGTAGAAGATCATCTGTGTTGATGCAGTGGCCAAGGTAAGTGACCTCCTTGCTGAAGAACTGACATTTACTAGGCTTGAGCTTCAGTCCAGCCAAGCGGAAACGTTCTAGGACTTCTACTAGGTTCTTCAGGTGTTCATCGAAATTCCTTCCGATGACAATGCAGTCATCAAGGTAAATGAGACATTTCGACCAATGTAGGCCATGCAGGGCCACTTCCGTTAGCCTCTGGAAGGTCATCGGTGCATTTACCAGTCCAAATGGCATCACATTAAAATGATAGAGGCTGGTTCCTGTTGAAAATGCAGTTTTCTCCTTGTCATTTGGATGGAGAGGAACTTGCCAATAACCACTAGAAAGGTCCATTACACTGAAGAAGGATGATGAACTCAAGGCATCTAAGGATTCATCTTGTCTCGGAATAGGTTGAGAGTCCCTTATCGTAATAGCGTTGAGCTTACGATAGTCGATACAGAAACGAAAAGTGTTGTCTTTCTTGCGTACTAGTAATAGGACTTGACCAAGGGCTGTGGCTCTCTTGGTTTATGTTCCTGTCAAGTAATTCATCCACTTGGCGTTGAATCTCAACCTTAGTAGCAGGTGATGTACGGTACGGTACGCCCGTTGTCGTATTGGAGTCTCAGTACTTGTGATGATGCGATGAGAAGCTAAGTGTGTGCTACCAATATCATCAGAAGAGGTGCTGAACACGTCAGAATAATCTGAAAGTATCCGTTCTGCTCTTCGATATTGTTCCTGTGTAAGATCAGAAGAAGGGAGAAGGTCAGTGACCTTGTATGGAGCACTGGATGCTGAAGCCACTACTGGTTCAATCAGTTGGTATTCCTCTTGGTGCTTGCCTGTCACAGAATGAAACTGGCCCAAATGTGAATCCGCTGGGAGTTGAACACTGTCTCCTGATGGATTAATGAGACAGACCATGATATGTCTATTCTGAACAGTACATAAGGACCTTGCAGCAGCAGCAGAAAGATGCTCTTGAAGTTGGGGCTCAAACAGTCCTTCGTAACCATCAGGAGTAATACCATGTGAAGAAAATATTCGAGCTTGAATGGTTACTCTGTCAACCAGTAATGCATTGCATCATAGTGGGGTTGTTGCTGCCTCGTCTGCCAATGGAATTGACGTTCCAGGCATGTCAAAAGTTGCTGTTACTGATGATATAAAAGCCTGATGTTGCCAAAAGAAATCCCAACCTAGGATGAGTGAGTGACTTACATTTCTTGCCACATGGAATTGATGTTGAACGCTTCTGTGGCCAAGATGGAGGGAGAGTGATGCAAGTCCCCCTATGTCAATGCTCTCTCTCGTTACAGAAGTTGCCGCTTAGAAAATTGTCTGAATAGGTCCTCGTTGAGTATTGGGTATATCAGACCAAAGTTGATGGCTGATGAGTGAAATTAAAGAACCGGTATCAAGGCAGGCCATGGTGTAATTGGACTCCACGATGACCGGTATGTAAGGAAGAATCTCATTCTTGGGTCGAACTTGGCCTTACTTGGCTTATTAACTGGAGCTGTAGGTGGAGAAGTTGGTGGTTGCCCCTTGTCACCAACTACACTGTAGTAGCGGTTTTCCTGATCCTGGGAGAAATGTACTCTGCAAGGATTGTGGTAGCTGGAGAAGGAGGGGGAATCAGGCCGTGAATTATCGACTCCTGGGGGGTAATGTGACCTCCGGTCTGGGCTTGGCGATCGCCGGCGGTAACCGTCAGCATAATGTTGCGAAATATCGTGCATGTAATCTAGACTTGGCGAACAAGGATGAGGACGATGTGGTGAATGAATGCGAGATGAAGAAGGATGTTGCTATGTATCTCGTCTACGTCCTGGGGTAGGTGAACGATGTCAAGAAGAAGGATGTTGCCATGTATCTTGTCTACGTTGTGGGGTAGGCGAGCGATGTCGAGAAGATGGGTGTTGCCATGTATCTTGTCTACGTTCTGGAGTAGGTGAGCGATGTCGAGAAGAAGGGTTACGCCATCCATCGTATCGCTGGTCTGAGGTAGGTGAACGGGAGCGAGAGGTAGAAGGATGAAGATAGAGGGATGTAAACTTCTTCTCCATATTGTCCAGACGAAGAAGGATGCGCTCCAGGACATCCGACTCCTGAACAGCGGCAACCGTAGCTGGCGAAGTCAAAGTCTGGGTGGTTTGCCCCATGACATGAGCTCTTTCAATCCGGATAGCAATGTCAACTGCTTCCTGAAAAGCCTTGGCCCCTAACTCGTGAAAGCGGACTTGAAGAAACTTACTTACGGTAAGCCCGCGACAAACCTCCTAAACTTCTCTCCTTTTTTGGCAGAGCTGCCATAAGAAGGGAATACCTCCTCTACCAACATCGTTATGGCAGTAGCATACACTGCAATCGGCTCCTCGGGCTTCCTTGGTCTGGCATTTATACATGTATGTTTGAAAAGACGCCAGAAAATCCAACCGACCAAAAACTGCAGACAGCTTCTTCTTGATAGACTAAAAATCCTTCTGCTCACTAGGGGGGAGACTCTCCCAAACCGTGAAGGCTGAGCCTGATAACCTGGACGGCAATAGTATGTGCAGCTTGACTGCAACACTGGAGTCTGCCGCAGAAGCAATCTCAAATCTTTTAACCCATTGCCCAAAGTCTTTACCATCCTCCCCAGTAAAAAGTTCAGGCAGTTCAATGCGGTACATTGTGAAGCAAGTAACATCAAAACAGGCTAAAAAATGAAGGAGGGTGATACACTACTAGCTTGGGTATCTAGCACTGGGGGAAAAAAATAACAGCAAAACCCGTTCACACAACTGAATTACTGTAGCTGTAAATGAAGGAGGGAGCTATCACAGCAAATTGCAGTAGAAACAGCACAAGTATAATCTACAAAATGACGTAGGGTGAACCAGTTTATAAACTGACAGACCTAGGCTAGTTCTATATCCAACAACGATTGGAGGAAAATCACAAGAAAGTAGCTGGTAGTAACAACAGCACTCAGCAGAGCTAACTCAACAACCGTTGATGTAATACAGCTGTACTGAAACCTATCTAACACTACATTCACACCATGAGATAATAAAAAAACAGCAATGTTGAACTTGAACTTGAAGGGAGACTGTAGTCTAGAAATAGCTAACAAATATCATAACAGCAGAGCTTACTCACCAAAGAATGTAGGGCGATACATAAACTGATAAGTAGCTATTCTGACTTCGAAGGAGAGGTGAAGTAGGACGAAATGAAGCTTGCAAATTCACACCTAGTAGACCGAGGGGAATACCAATGAAGGGCGAAAGCAAAGCGGCAGTGAAACAAGTGCATGGGTGTGCAGCAATAAAACCCAAGATGGCGAAGGTGATCCAAAATTTCGGAGTAGAACATAGAAACACCGCTGCCACCAGTGTAAACTAATGTGAGGGTATCGAATCGAAGTCATAAATCAGACAAAGCAGTTGTTGCGGTTCTATTGGGTATGAGGCCAATCTTTATTTCATGACGTTCAACTCAAACAAAAGAGGGTAGAAGACCCTTGACTGCATGAAGTCACTTCAGTTACTGTAGAAAATTAAAAGACACAAAAATTACAGTAAGTATTGCATCGTTATGATCACAAATAATTAGTTGCTACATCTGCTTTCCAGATCGTCTTCCATATTATACAGTGTATGCAATTTAGTTCACACATGTACATTGTATATATATTGAGTCTACCTCAGCCTATGAAATTCATGTAGTAAATAAATCTGCAATGAAGGCCACTCCCTATTTATTACTTTCACATATATATAACACAATTCTCCAAATGAGTGAGCTATCATAATCATTCTATCAGCCTTAAGCAATGTCACAACACATCCCATCCCAGTATAGCTTGGAAAAGCTGCTTCAGGGATTACCTCATCAAGTAGATACTCCAATTATGACATTCCTGATATGACCCGGCAAGCAAGATATAGATGTAAAACGACTATGGTGCAAGACCCGGAAGCTGGGACATCCCCCCCTCTTGAAGTTAGACCTGGAAGCTTGGCAGCTGGAGACGGCTTTCTTCCAGAAGCTTTGGTATTCAAGGTATTCAAGGTATTCAAGTAAATATATACTCCAACTAATCACAATACAAATCAGTGGGGCATGACATCTATCGGTCTTCTCTAGAGAAGATTGCAATATTTGCTATCTGTAATTAGTTATCAAAACATTTGCATACCAATGTGACAAGAAAACCAACAGAACCTGTCTTTGTGAATACAAGGCTTACCAAAAAGCACTTATAAACTAATAATGTCTCACTGACACGCCTTTCTAGCATTAATAGGCATATCTCAATTACTACCAGCATGCATCCTTCATGTAAATTAAAGTGAATTCTCCCTCTTCTTCACACAAGTCATAACCTATCAAATTTAGCTCCTCAGCAAAACTTAACATCAGAGAGTTAATTATATACTGTACTCACATATTAAGGTGTCCAAAATCAACTATATACATCAAGAATATCAGGATGAGACATCAATTACAGCTTCATGTAGGCACAGCTACATCCAGTCTCATCTCTGCTCACTGCATGTATGAGCTTTAACGTGCATACAGTGAGTGTATGTCCACTGGGGCATATCACTCCTCTTTAGTTAGGTACATTCCTTTTGTCCCTGACTAATTTGCATTATAAAGAAAAAGCTATTTCTCATTCCCTCACACTAATAAAATAATCTCTTGCCAATCAATCACTGAATTAAACACCAATCATACAAATCACTGCCAAACTCACAAATCCTCTCTCCTATAAAGTCTCTAACTTATCATGCCAACAGAGCTCTAAATTAACACCTCTAACACAGTGTAAGTCCAGTCCAGCTCTGCATGAGTTTTATTCTATCAGGCTGTACATGTGCTTCATGCAAATTATTTTCAAATGAAAAATACATTATCAACCAATAGCAAAATAGTATTTAAGAATAAAACTGAATATTCATAAGAAAAAGGAGAAGAGAACCATTGATAGAAGTGGAAATATGTAAATGAGAAGAGAACATACTACCCGTTCTAGCTTTAAGAGTTGGTATGTGGTGGAGATGAATGGATGAAATGAATATGCAAATGATGTGAAATGAATATGTATGAAGAAGAGACTAGAGAAACAAATATTAATTGTGACAAATACAAGTAGGGAATGAGTTTAATTCTAACTCTTACAATACTGTAGGCATCGCTTTGGCGCAAGTCGATTTTTGCACTCTCGTAAACAATGCCTCCTGTCCATCCAAGCATGAACACATATCACACAAAAATTATACCAAATGATTTGGGATAAAACACTCTTTCATGAAATGTATAATGATTTACTGTTCATAGACGATTTTTAAAATAATTAGCAATATTCTAGGTGTAAACTTTTTTTTGACTCACACGGTATATCGACATTCGAATGTGCAGTTTTTAAAAATCTGTATTTAAAAAGATATACCGATAATCTTTTTTGTTTATATTTTCTAGTTGTTACAAGTGGCATTTGTGCACATCTGATATGTAATCTCTATCAAAAGTTCTTTGATTTAAAATCGAATTCCATATTTTTAGGGTCTACCTTCTGCCAATGAGAAGGATTTTAGTGAGCAAACCTCTGCACCCTCTAGTTTCTCTTGTGTGTGCGTCATGTTCGTCTGCTACCACAATTATTGGATTCAAATACGTCAAAATCTGCAAGATCGTCAACAAATGGTGAAAGACCGTTACAGATCCGTGTTTATAGGTATGTTGTGGAGTGTACAATTGTATGTTTGTTATATATGTTATTCAATAGATTTTTTTTTTTCTTTCTTTCTGGTAATTTTCCGACTTGGACGACGAGCGCACAAATCGTAAGCGTAGAACTAGAAGCCTTATGCCCGGGCATTCAGACTAGACCTAGATTCTGGTCTAGATCTAACTCCGGGAAGCTCCAACGCCGGCGCCGCAGACGTCGGAGCTTCGGGTTTACTCTCGTGGGGGCTAGTAAAACAGCCGATTGGGCGATAATATCGTTAAATCTGCAGTACTTACAATATTGTCTTCATAGGTTGCTCGACTCCTCTGAGCATATGGATGACCTCTTGAAATTATAATTTGAAGAAGTCTTCGATGGGAAAAAAAGGGTTATTCGGCCTTCTACACCAACGATTCTTCCATGTTGCAGCATCGATTCAAAATGGCGAAGAGAAGGTACGCATGCGCGGCAGTGGCGCAGAAAATATGAATATTCATGCTATCGAGCGCCGATCGCCCAACCTTGTGCATATTCAGCGTTTTGAGTGATCGGCGCTCGATAGCGGTCATCCATATGCTCAGAGGAGTCGAGCAACCTATGAGTATGAAGACAAAATTGTAAGTACTCCCTTTGCAGATTTAACAATAATATCGCCCCATCGACTGTTTTACTAGCCCCCACGAGAGTAAACCTGAAGCTCCGACGCCTGTGGCGCCCACTCCAGCAAAGCATAGAGAGTCAATGCTAATGCGTATTGACCTCTAGCACTGCACTGCATGCTTGCTGTGAGGCAGGTATTATTAGACCCATACACAAATTTATACACACCACACAATATCGCATAGACTCTACACGATCATGTCGATGCAGCTGTAAGCAAAGTTTGACACTAGAGTCTAGACTTACAGTTTGAATTTTTAAATTCTTCTTTTTAACATCAGTAGGTCTAGATCTAAGTTTAAAAAAATGTATTTTACTAGCTGCTATTTACTTAGTTAGGTGTCATCAATTGTCACTAAAGTACCGATTTTGAGTGAAATCAGTTGAGTTTTGTACAGTGGTGTTTGAAATGATGAGAATCAAAAGCACAGCTTTTAATACAGCCAGGATAATGATGCTCCTATGACCGTGGTGGCGCCGGTGTTGGAGCTTACCGGAGCCGAGTTAGTCTAGATCTAGAGTAAAGTACCCGGTTTTCGGCCACTTAAGACAAAATCCTATTTATTGGACTCTTTACTTCCTATTTATTATCATTTCTTGTTCAAATCATGAAGCAAATATTATTATTATTTAAACAAAAAAAGAATCCCCAAAAAAAATCACGAATTGCCATGACAATATTCATTTCAATTTTCACTGTTTTGGAGCCGGTTATCGGCCGAGCGTTTCAGTTTACGGCCGCATGTACAAAGTCAATAGGAAGCGCTCGCGCGCGCCATGCGTTTCTGCGCTGATGTATAGCACAAGCGGGCGGAGCAGATATCCCACGCCCGAGCTCCCGGGTGCTCGCCTGGCCGAATACAGGCACAGCGGTGATCGGAAGTTGGAATCTGAATTAGACGGACATATCGTGTGTGCGTCGCGGTGTGCGGCTGCATTGATTTAATACATGCGATGAGATACTTTTGAGCTTGCGACCAGCACAAAATCGGGCTCTATATCTGAAAAATACTTGAAATAAAGCTCATTTTATGGTACCCATATTTCTTACATACACGCGTAAGAAACTCGATTTTTCAGATTTGGGTAGCGGGACCGCCGATTACATCGCTAAAATGTGATATTTTAGGATATATTTTTCATTGCAAATGTGGTTCTTCAGTGACACTGGCATGGTATGGTATGTGTGGGATATGTGTTATGCTATTATGCTATGTATTTTAAAGTGATTTTACCATGTATCCAACCAATTGGCCGAAAACCGGAGCTGACCGATTACCGGGTACTCTAGTCATTAGTGTCAAATTTGCCAATCAGCCCAATCGGTCCTATTGTGTGCAGTCTATGCAATATTGTGTGGTGTGTATATTTGTGCATAATACCTGCCTCACATCAAGTATGCAGTGCTAGAGGTCAATACGCATTAGCATTGACTCTATATGCTTTGCATTCTGAACAGAAATTCACAACCAACAAACAACTTACACAAAATAACATATGTGGGACAGCCGAAATAGCAAGCAGCTGATTTGCGCTTGTATTTGACACTTTACATTGCTTTTCCATGAAGATTAAAACACCTTGGCAACACCTTATTCCCCCTCCTACTGCCACATATCATTATTGTTGTTTTTTCTTCTAAATTGTTGGATAATTAATTTTCAAGCTTACCTCCGTGAACGTGCACGTGTGGGACCGACCGGAAATTGCGGTTTTTAATGATTAGTCTCTACCGAAGGCTTTATATCAAGTTTGACTAAAATGAAGACGACACAAAAAAAAGATGATCAAATTAAAAAAAGGTGAGTCAGGAGCTGTATGAACAGGTCCCAGTCTTAAGCCTAAGTTGGGATTCATGGTAGGCTAGGAGCTAGAGCACAACCGGCCCGTGGCCCCGCGGTATAGACCTAGACCGACCTATAGTACGCAATTTATTTTTAAATATGCTAAAATTATTGTCTTAGCATATAATATTTATATTAGAATAAAAAGGCACCATCTGTTTTTGCTCTTCAGCAAATTTTGGTAATATATTTCTGCCCCTGGGCTGCTATACACACGGACCCAATTCATTAAAGAAAAAGTGTATTTCACAAATTGAAGGGGGAAAAAAAGAGGGGGGGGGGGTTAATTGCCTTAACATATTTGCTTGGTAATGTACCGGCCCTCTATTTCTGATATTTTCGTTTGGTTCACACTTTTTATTTGCATGCTATAAATCAGGCGCGGATCCAGGATTTCTTAGGGGAGGGGGCCCAACTTTTTTGCTTCCGAAAATTTGAAAATCGTGCTGGCCGAAAAGTCGCTCAGTGGGGGGGGGGGGGGGGGTGGGGTTAGTGAGCACTATTTTTATTTATTTTTTTGCTTCCAAAAATTTGAAAATCGCGCCAGCCGAAAATTCGCTTAGTGGGGGGGGGGGGGGGGGGGAGGGGGAGGGGGGGGGGGAGGGGGAGGGGGGGGGGGGAGTGGGCATATTTTAATTTTGTTTGGTCTTGGAAAATGTAACAATTTGCACCCCCCCCCCCCCCTTGAGCGCCAGGGGGGGGGGGGGCACACCCCCCAAAAAAGGTAAAAATCACGTGTTTTTACATGATTTTTTTCTTCTCAAGGGGGGTGGGGGGGCCTGGCCCCTTCCCCCTGGATCCGCCACTGCTATAAATCATAGGTTAGAACTTCAACACTTCTGACAGGGGATATAGAACCGTGAACATTTAGCGGCGAAACAGCCAGCCGATAAATAAGTGTAGGGGGGGGGGGGGGAAGCACACTATTTTTTTTCTTTTTGGCCCCCGAAAATTTGAAAATCATGTTGGCCAATAATGCTCAGTGGGGGGGGGGGGGGAGGGGGGTTGTGAGCACTAATTTTTAAATTTATTTTTGCCCTCGGAAATTTGAAATATCGCACCCCCTGAGAACCAGGGGAGGGGGCCACATTCTACATTCATAATTGGCGCTGACATACTCATATGGTAGCAAAATATAGTTCGTGAATCAGGAATTTCTTGTTGCATCTGAGCCCATGGCGCTGGCGTGCACAGGATTTTTTCAAGAGGAGGGTTTAAACAGATATACCTTCCCCTGCTTTCCTAGTACATAAACGAACGCAATATAATTCTGCTGTTTTGTCATTATGTTACTGATTTATTTACTATGTTTCGTAATACTATTGTACTATTGTACATATACATCACTGTACCCATGGGCGGCGCTCCCGGGGGGAGCAGGGGGCACAGTGCCCTCCCACCTTTTTCAAATACCCTAAAAGTGCCCCTTTTTACATAGGAAAGTGCCCCTTTCACTTGGACAAGCGCCCCTATTAATTTTTCAAAGTGCCCCTTCCCCTTTCCACCTCTGATAAGTGCCCCTTTTATTTTGACACGTACCCCTTTTCCTTTGAAAAGTTCCCATTTTCCTTGCCAAGTTCCCATTTTCCTTGCCAAGTTCCCATTTTCCTTTGCAATAAGTGTCCATTTTTCTTTGTCATAAGTACCTTTTTAAATTCTAGTAAGTTCTCGTTTTCAGGTACAAGAAGCGCCCCTTTTCACTTTTGATAAGCGCCCCCTTCACCTCTGATAATTGCCCTATTCAAATCTGAGAGCTTCCCCTTTTGCTTTGACAAGTTCCCTTTTTCCTTTGTAAAAAGTGACCCTTCCCCTTTTAATAACTACCTTTTTTTTAAATGGAAAAGCGCACCTTATATGTGCACCCTTTCCTTTTTAATAAGTGCCCCTTTTCCTTATGATAAATGCCCCCATTTAAAAAAAGAGCCCCTTTTCATTCTCATAAGTGCCCCTTTTCATTAAAATGACCCTATTCAATTCTGAGAGATACTCGTTTTACTTTGACAAGTGCCCCTTCCCCTCCTGATAAATGCTCTTTTCATCTCTTATAAATGCCTCTATCAAAATCTGATGGGTGCCTCTTTTCCGTCGACAATTGCCCATTTCCTTTTCATCCCTGGTGCATGCCTCTTTTTTTAGGTGTAAGAATTAATCGTCCCATTTTCACATCTGATAATTAGCCTTTGTACTTTGACACGTGCTCCTTTTCTTTTCTAATAGGTGTCCCCTTTTCCTCCGATCATTAAACGTGCCCCTAATTTCAAGTGACTAAGAGCAATTTCCCCCAAACCTTGCTCGCTACGCTCGCTCGTAGTTATTAAGTAACTTATCTAAGGTCTTTTAATAATAATAATAATACATATGATTTATAAGGCGCCAAATCCACTTGACAGTCAAATGCTCAAGGCGCAGCTTGTGCAAAAGATGAAATACATACATGATACATATATACAGAGTGCGATAGGAAAGGTACAGATATAAAAGGTTATGGTAATCAATTATAAGCTAAATTAAACAGATATTTCTTAAGATTGTTTTTTAAAACTTCAGCAGAACTGCTATTCTTAATCCATTGAGGGAGAGTATTCCATAAAGAAGGCCCAGCATGAGCGAAGGTTCGCTCCCCCCACTTTGTTTTAACCCTAGGAGTAACAAGTAAGCCAGAGTTTTGAGAACGTAGCTGTCTAGAAGGAAAGTAATGCTTAATCAAGCCGATGTTATACTGCGGAGCAGAGCCATGTATACAGTGAAATAATAGCAAAATAATCTTGAAAACAACACGTTTTTCTACGGGCAACCAATGGAGTGATTTGAGGACTGGTGTGATGTGACTGTACTTGTTGGACAGGGTCACGACACGGGCAGCAGCATTCTGTAATCTTTGTAATTTTGCGAGTAGGTTGTGAGGCGAACTAAACAAAAGGCCATTACCAAAATCCAAGCGAGAAGAAATTAAAGCATGAGTAATTTTCTCAGTGGCACTACGGTTAAGATATTTACGAATAAAACCCAAATTGCGTAACTGATAACGTACTGATTTTGAGACATATTGAATTTGTGTAGACATTGTCATGTTTGAGTCGAGAAACACGCCAAGGTTGCGACATACATTAGATAGGGTAGTTTCATGTCCAGCAAGAGTAATTGAAGTGATAGAAATCTTCTCTAACTGAGTCTTAGAACCATACATTATAAATTCGCATTTGGCGAGATTTAATTTAAGAGAATGTGAGTTTAACCAATTATGAACATCTTGTACACAAGTCTCAATGTTATGGATAGCTTTTCAGTCTTCCGTTATGAGAATGTGATTGTAATCCCATCAGGATTGGGTTTTTCCTCTTTATAAGATGTAACTTTTTGCTATGCGACCTATGATCTTAAAATTTGTCCTCGCCGGCTCGCAAATTAATTTTTCAGACCATCACACATTATTAAGAAACAAATATCGGAATCATCCCTGATAATGTAATCACAATCAGGGGCGGATCTAGGGGGGCACGTGCTCCCCTGCCCCCACTAAGCGAATATGACCTCTTACCCCCCCCCCCCCCCCCCCCGGGCCCACTTTGGAAGTAGCTCCGCCGCCTCTGACTGTACCCTTGTAAATTGACCCTTTCTGCTGGTCGATCAATATCAATAAAATAAGGTAATAAAAATTAAAATGTGAAAATCGCGCCGACCGATATTTTGCTCGATTGGGGGGGGGGGGGGGGGGGGGGGGTAAGGAGCACTAGTTTTTGTTTTGCCCCCTTTTTCTATACCCCCCCCCCCCCCCCCGCGTACGCGCCTGTCTGAGCCATATGGAGGGAATACAAGTGGCAGGGGGTTCCAAGCTATAGCTGCCCTTTTACCCATTCTTCAATATAGCCTAAGTTATAGGCCTCCCTTTTTGTTTGTTAATTCAACCGTGTTTTTTTGTTTCTTGTTGTCCGAATTACGAATAGCACCAAAGAAGAATGTTCTATGGTCACGCACATTATTCACCATTTCTAAGGACGGGTGCAATAAACATGCTCAAGCAGCGGCTATGTTGCACTTTAAATTCCCGAGTCATTATTTAGGGACGCTCTGCTCATTTTCCTGAGGTAAAAACCAAGACGCCTAAATTGAAACTAACCAGAATCCACGGCCAGACCCACTTGCACGGTACGATCGTGTTGAATTTGTTCCACATGGGTTTTCTACACATTATTATTTTGTGTGGTAAGGCATAGTTGTACCGTACGCGTACGTACGTACGTATACATGCTGTGTGCATGCTGCTGAACTCGATGAGGCCGCAGTGCTCGAAGCATGCATGCAAGTTTAGAGGGGAAAGGAAGAAAACGAGGGTCTTTAAAATCTGATGCAGTAAGACTTGAAATTCGTCAACCAGATGAAGCGGTATGAGGCAACAGATATTCATTCTACAGTCCGACAGAAGTAGGACTTTTGGAAGGACTGCGTTCCCTGCTCCCCAGCCTCGGCGCTGACTTTCCACGACACGAGACAAGTACTTAAGACTACTGTCACTGTCAGTGTCGGTTAGTAGTCTACTAAATGACCATCAACTCAGCTCAGCTCAGCTCAACTCAGCTCAGTCAAGTCATGTTTCTGTGATAGGATGATGATGGAGACACCAAATAGCAGTCATCAGTTTTAAAGCTAAGTTTCAGTACTCTCATTCTCAAACCTGAAGTATTATAAGGCAGGATATCAATGACATTATCATGTGGTCATTTTTCTTGTGATGCCAGAAAACAATAATTTAGTGTCATTTTTTTAAGTAATAAAATTACAATAAAAATGAGTCGCCAGAGAGGAGCAAAGTTTTTGGACGTGGGTGATAGGAGGGAGGTATTTGTAACTGCATTTGAAGTTGATAAGCAAGAAAATGCATTTCGATTCTGGGGACAGTTTGACAATGAATCTGTGGAGAGGCTGGAGACTTTGATGCAAGAAGCACAAGTGCACGCAGAGCAAGATGTGTTCCCACCTGTGGGATCACTTTCGGCAGGTGATACGTGCCTAGCAAAATTTATGGAAGATGGGCAGTGGTATCGCGCAAGAGTGGAGAGCGTCACTGGCAATGATGTCATTGCATACTTCATAGATTTTGGGAACACAGAGATCATTCCAAGAGTCAGAGTGAGGACTGTTCAGAAAACAAAGAGTGTTTTTGATCTACCACCACAAGCGACTAATTGCAAACTTGCCAATGTGGAACCTATGCTGGAACATTCATCTTTGAAGGCAGGCACGTATGATTACATACGCAAGCAGCTAGAATACCAAACCTTTGCAGCAGAAGTTATTGCAAAAATTGGAGGGAACCTGGAGGTTAAGCTGTGTGATATAGGCAGTGGGAAGGATGTTGCGCAAAACATAATCCGTGATGGATTCGGACAAGCAGCTACTGGTGAAGCCAGCCCATCGAAGAAGAATGGATTCAAGACGATGGGACTGGACGTCGGCAGTCGAGATCGTGTCTTTGTTAGCAATGTCAACACTCCAAACCAGTTCTGGATTCAACAAGAGATGATGACAAAGGACTTAGATGAACTCATGAATGACATGCTGACTCACTACTCACAGGCACCAAACAGCACCTCCAAGAAGAGGCGTTTTTCGAAAGGAGACCCTTGTGTGACTACTTTTTCAGATGATGGTAGCTACTACAGAGCTGTGATCACAAATACAATGGGCTCTAACAATTATGAAGTGTTCTTTGTTGATTATGGCAACTCAGACATCAAAACAGGGGAGGATTTGTTAGAGGTGCACCCCAAATTCCTCCTCCTACCTGCAGTTGCTATCGAGTCCTGCCTGAGTGATGTAGACCCAGATTCTTGTAATTCTGATGCAGCTGCTGGAAGGTTTGAAGAACTGGTAGTAGAGAAGACAGTTTGCTGCAAAGTGACCAAAAGGATTGGAGACAAGTGTTCGTTGCTCATGGTGGATCCAACAGGTGGAGAAAACGCTGACATCGCAAATGCGTTGGTGAAGGAGGGGCTCGCAGGACGTCCAAGTCAGGGTAGCAGTCCACAAGCAAAGCAAAGCCCTCCTCAGGGGTACAGTGCTCGCAATATCCCAGCTAGAGCTGGAGATGCTGGAGAGTCACCAGTTAGGGAGTTGGATTTCAACCTGCCCAAGTTCAAGAAACCACAGATAAGAGTTGGTGATCAGCTGGATGTGCAAATAACCTTTGTGAAAAGTGGAGCAGATTTTTCTTGCCACCTAATGAAAGATGCAGACAAGTTTGATCCAATGATTGATAATCTTCATCAAGCCTACTCTAATATCTCTCCTGGGGATCAAGGGATCCGGCAAGTTGCAGGAGGCCTTCCATGCTGTGTACAGTTCTCAGAAGACAACGCATGGTATCGGGCAGAGGTGACCTATGTACGGGGCCAAGATGTTGAAGTGCGCTATGTGGATTATGGCAATTGTGAGACAGTTACACCAGCTCAGTTGAAAAATCTGAAGCCACAGTTCTTCAGTCTACCTATCCAGTCTATTTTATGTAATCTTGATGGTATCTCACACACCAAGGCTTCCAAGTCGACAGAAGTGAAGGACTTCATGGATTCAACCGTAGCTGAACTTGACCTGGTGGCTACAATAGTTGGTGAGCAGAGAGGCACATATACTATTAAACTCACTGATCGCTCCAGTGGAGATAATATCAACAGTATGGTTGCTAATATGCTACAGGATAGCAGCCCCAGAGGATCACCAAGAGCAGAAATGCTGAAGGAGTACAAGACACAGACATTGAGGGAAGGAGAGGAGCTACCGGTCTTCATCGGCCATGTTGACGATCAGGGCAAGTGCTATGTCCAGAAGTCATCGACAGTTGGAGAGCTAGAAGCCCTTATGGAGCACATGAGCCAGCAGTTTGCAAACTTTGGATCTAGCATCCCAAAGTTGACAATAGGGATGTCATGTGGAGCCCAGTATTCAGCAGATCAGGCATGGTATCGAGCCAAGATCACTGGCATTCGTAAGAATGGGGACGTCGAAGTCACTTTTGTGGATTATGGCAATTCTGAAATGGTGAATCCAGGTCAGATCAAGATGTTGTCTCCAGACATGCTTGAGTTACCTGCGCAGGCCATTGCCTGTCTCCTAATTGGCCTTCCTGCTGGCCAACAGACAAGTGAAGAAGTTGCCAAGCTTCAGGGATACATAGAGAGTGAATGCACCCTTGAAGTGAAAGGAAAAGACAGGATCAGTGGTGTTTACAATGTGCGCCTAATTTCAGATGGGAAGTGCATCAATGATCAGTTTAGAAAGCCTGTTCAACAGAGAAGACAGGATCAGAATGAACGTATTGTAAAGTCACCCCCTCGCAGTGATGGCTACAGTTCAGAAAGATCACGTCCAGAGAGAGAGAGATATGGATCACATGCTAAGTCACCACCACAGAATGATAGATTTGGTCAGAATGAGAGGCAGCATATAGGCAAAGGCAGTCGTTTCAACAGTGATGGCAGTGGTGATGCCCCAGATAGTTCAAGATTCTCGAAACCACATGGAGATAGAGCTTCGGTGTCTTCTAATGTGTCGGACAGGTCCAACAAATCTGGTGGTCGTAGTTCTCGCTCAGATGACTCAAGAGGTAAGGGATCTGGCAGAAGGTCAGATGCTGTTTCATCTCCCACTAACAAAGAACCAGCAGTCCCTCTTCAATTCAAGGAGGTTACGTTTCCATCTAAAGGAACAGTGGATGTCTTCCTTTCACACATTAATAGTCCCAGTGAGTTCTGGTGTCAAACAGCAGAATCAACGCCCCAGCTTCATAGAGTGATGTCAGAACTGCATGCCAGGTACAGTAGCCTTCGTCCAAATGACAAGAGACTGAGTAACACGACAGTTGGTACACCATGTGTTGCCAAGTTTTCAGATGATCAGTGCTGGTATAGAGCTGTTGTTGTGAACAAGTACGTCAGGAAGATAGAAGTGATGTTCGTTGACTATGGAAATTCTGAAAAAATGGGACTTGGCAACTTAAAGGAAATTTTACCTGACTTGGTGAAATTGCCAGTGCTTGCTGTCAAGTGTAGTTTGCAGGGTGACCAAGAGTGGCATAGTGCACAGATTGATGCAATGAAAGAAGTGGCAAATCAGGTTGGGCCATTCAATTGTGAAGTAAAAACCGCAGACTGTGGAGTTTACGAAGTAGAGCTGAAATGGAAAGGGAAAAGAATGACTCAAGAATTGAACAAGATCAAGCTACCAGCTCCACCAGTGGTGCCTCCTTCCAGGAAAGAAATGACAGCAGTGGCAGCTCCAGTCCTACAAGTACAAGAGGCTCCAACCACTACAAGGTCAACACCAGTGTTAAGTGTTAAGATTCCATCAGAGCAGAAAAGCTTGGTAGTTGACCAGATCGAGGATGTTGTCATCTCCTACTGGGAAGGCCCTTTCAAGTTCTGGTGTCAATTGGCCAAGAAGAGTCCAGAGCTAGATGCAGTAATGGATTGTCTTGCTAATGCAGAGTCGCAGAAGAAAGTAGATCCATCTGCTGTGAGAGAAGGGCTAGTATGCTGCGCAAAGTTTGCTGATGATGGTGCATGGTATCGTGCAAGAATCACCAAAGTTATTCCAGCTGGTTCCCCAGAAGTACTCTTCATTGATTACGGAAATCAAAGTTCTGTGCCGGTAGATGACTTGAGGGTCCTAGCTAGTAACTTGACTGTACTCCCTGCCCAGGCAATGCAGTGCAATCTCTATGGCCTATCCCCAGCCCAGGCCCTGTCAACTCCAGCTGTAGAGAAGTTCACTGAGCTGACATCAGAGAAACAGCTGGTGGCGAAGGTCTTCAAGAATGATGTGTCCACACTAACGGTCACCTTGCATGACACAAATACAGAGGATGACATTGACATCACAGAAGAAATCAAGAAGGTTGTCGGTGATGTGAAGGAACCAAGTTCATACCCTCTTTCAGAAGTCAGCACTTCGACGGAAGCTGTTTATGTTACCAATATTGATGCTAACTCTGGCAAAGTCTTCCTTCAACTTGCCTCTTGTACTGAGGAACTAGACTCAATAACATCTACCCTGCAATCTGTCTATGGATCATGTAGTCCCACAGAACATCAGCTTCTCCAACCTGTTCCTAGTCAAGCTTGCTGCACCAAGTTTTCAGAAGATGAACAGTGGTATAGAGGTGTCATTACTGCTATCACGTCTTCCTCGGCTTCGGTCCTCTTCATTGACTATGGAAACAGTGAAGAAAAGCCCATTAATGAGTTGAAGCAGCCGACCGAAGACCTTCTCAAAGTGCCACAAATTGCTCTGGAATGTTGTCTAGATGGAGTGCAATTGTTACCTTGGACACAGGGGGCTGCTGATCATTTCCTGAACATCACTGCAGAGAAAGAGGTATCCTGTACCTTTTCAAGCACCACTCATCCATGTTCTGTTTCTCTAAAAGATGACGCAGTGGATATCAATGCAGAGATGGTGAAATTTACAGGTGCAGGAACAATAGCACAACCAACAGAGTATCCCCTCCCATCTGTCAGTGCAGGAGCTCATCTGGGGTATGTTGTCAATGTCGATGCTGGAAGTGGTAAAGTCTATGTCCAACGTTCATCTGCAACGGAACAACTGGACTCGGTAACAGCTATGCTGGAAGCCACATATGGGTCATGTGGCAGTGATCTTCAACTTGCAGCACCAGCAGTAAAACAGGCATGCTGCACAAAGTTCTCAGAGGATGGCCAGTGGTATAGAGGCAGCATTACCACAATCTCAGGAAAGTCAGCTCATGTCTTCTTTGTAGACTATGGCAACAGTGAGGAAAAACCAGTCAGTGAGTTGATGACTCCAACACCGGAGCTACTCGAGATACCACAGATTGCTTTGGAGTGTTCTCTGGATGGAGTTCCCAAGTCTCCATGGCAACAAGATGCTGCAGATCATCTGATCAATGCTTCAGCAGAGAAAGAACTGACCTGCTCTTTTGTATCAACCACAAGCCCTTTTGTTGTTCAGCTGAAAGATAATGATGTTGACTTAAATGCTGACGTAGTCAAACTAGTAAAGGGTGTAGAGAGCAAAGTTTCAGACCCGGTGGTATCATACGCATCTCCACAACTAGCTTCTGGAGTACAAGCAGGCTATGCTGTAAACGTAGATGCAACAACAGGAAAGATCTTCATCCAGCTAGCATCTGCAACGGAACAGCTTGACACTATCACAACACTACTGGAAAGTACTTACAGCTCTTGCAGTGAAAGTGAACATAAACTCCAGCAACTTTCAGGAGGCCAAGCATGCTGTACAAAATACACGGAAGATGAGCAGTGGTACCGAGGCATTGTCATGACAACAACCTCATCCACTGCCAATGTGTTCTTTATTGACTATGGGAACAGCGAAGAGAAGCAGTTTTCAGACTTGAAGGCTCCCACAGCAGAACTCTTGAAACTACCACAAGCTGCCATTGAATGTCGGCTGATAGGTTTGGCAGAAGTACCATGGCAACAGGATGCTGCGGACCATTTCTTGAACATCACCTCTGAGAAGGAGCTCACCTGCTCATTTGATGCAACCAAGAAGCCTGTCCTGGTCAAGTTGAAGGATGGTGAGACGGACATCAATACTGACATGATGGCTCTTGTAGGTGAGAAGCCAAAGGAAAGTCCTGAAGGAGTAAAAGAGTACAAGTCCTTGAGTACCTCACTTCAGGAGCAAAAGAGAGCTGAGATTTACATAACTGCAACCACTTCACCAAGTGAGTTTTGGATCCAGCCCCTAGCTGGAGAAGAAGCCCTTGCCATACTCATGGATGAACTGAACACCTATGCTGAGAATCCAGACACCGCTGCACTCGTCAACCCTACAGTGGGAGCTCCTTGCGTGGCCAAGTACTCGAGCGATGAAGGATGGTATAGAGGAATTGTCACGTCCTTGGAGAAGGATTCTGCAACTGTCCAATTTGTAGACTATGGAAACTCAGATTCTGTTGGGTTGGTGGACCTGAAGGTGATAACTCCAGAGTTGATGGTGCTGGAATCCCAGGTCATACGTGGTTCTCTTGCCGGTGTCGGCCCGGTAGATGGGGGCCAGTGGAGCGGTTCAGCTGCTGAGTTCCTTGAGACTGCTGTGGCTGACAAACTGTTGCTGATGGTAGTGGTTGCTGAATCAAATGGTGAGTCAAATGTTTCCTGATACATATCTTCAAGAAAAAAGAAAAAAATCAGAATGATTAGGGCTAATACATATGAATAAAAATTTCTTCATGTATTTTCAGTTTTTCCCTTTTTGAGAAGGAATATGTTCTGCAAAATAAAAATAAAAGGATGTAATTACCATTTTTGCAGGTTTTAGTGTTGGTCCTGTTGGAATACATTTTTTAAATGATTTGATTTCTGATTAATATGTATATAATCAAGTATATGATTTATTGTCCATATCAGGCAATTCTATTAATGCCCCATTTATTATTTCAAAGTGACAAGTAGTTGTTCCTGACATTAATTTTCATTGATAAAATCATTTATGCAATGCCTGTATGTGTTAAATTCACACCAAATATTTAACATAAGTATTTATCGCTAATGGCTGGAATAAAAACCAAGATATCTAAGTTGATTCTCATTTGTCTGAATACTGTCTCTTGATTATGCCTGAGGTAATGCTATCTCCTCTTCCTCCAATCCTATTTTCCTTACGATTTGCACCTTACAGGTACCTTAGCAGTGAAGTTGATGGACATGGGCATGAATATCGGAGATGTGATGGTGGATGAAGGCCATGCTGTGTCTACTGCTGAAAGGGTCAGGCAGTTTCCCTCTGTTACTTCCATTGCATCTACAGCCAGCTCGTCAGGTAATGTGGATATAGTTTTGTCTTCAAATGAATACCTGAATACCTTAGCACTCTACAGTGTATGTACATGTATGTATCTGGGAAGGGGGGGGGGGGGTGTAATTTATCTGTTTGATGGAAAGACAACGGACATCAAAGAATAATTCGATTGTCCTTTTGCGTACATTCAGAAACTTTTACTTTGTAATGAAACTTGTTTCTTTCAGCGGACACTACAAAGTTGCCAATTTGTAATTTTTGGGTCACTATAGTTGAATCTTGCTTAAAATGTCCTCTGATAAGTAGTCATCATATTCACATACCTGCCAACCACTCCGATTTAGGCGGAGTTACTCCGCTTTTTTCATACCCACTCCGAATTCCGATTGCATGCCTCAAAACTCCGATTTTTTGTAATTTTAAAATATTTTTAAAACAAACGACTGTTGCATAAGACTAAAGCATAACACAGCACTGATAACCAGATCACGCCTTACGGGGAAACGATAAACAAAAGTACTTTATATAGCGAATGCCGCCTTATCACATAGCCTCCGCACACAGCGCTGCATGTCGCACGCATTCACTCATAGGTTCACTGAATTTGACTACACTGGATAGACACTTTCGCGCACATGGTCCGTCCGCCGCCATCTTGTTTAATTCCAAAACAACACGGCCGCTACGTATGCTACGTGCGTTCGTGCCTTTTGAGGGGAACATGGGGGTAGATGATCGTGCGCATGGCGCCCGCAATATAGTAGCGAAGACTTCGGTGATTCAGCGGGCGCATTGCAAGTGCAGTGCGGTATACGGTGTGTTGTTGTTCATGAACGCCGGGCCTAGCGGCCTGGGCTGTATGGTGTGTCTGTGGTACTGGTGAGTGTACGTGTGCGTGTGTAGAATACGAGCTCTGCTCTGCCATTTGACTGTGGATTCGAATTTGCCATTCGACGCTTGAACGAGGTGTTTTCTTCCTGAATATTATCATGGATTCACTCAAAAGAGCGAGTACCCGAGAAGGAGATCCTTTGACTGGAAACAGATTTTTAAAAACGTTTTTATGCACATCTTTATTTTGGACTTGAATATGGTAGGTTCGAAATGCAGTAAGAGTGATTGGGTGTTTGTGTACGTTTTGCGCGAAAATTATGCTGCGGTGTCTTGCGTTACGGAAAGACCCCCATTTGTTACGGACAAATATGGTAAATGTTACTGACAGCCATCTTATAGGGTTGGCATCTCTGCCCCCCCCCCCATTCTACGGGCTACTACCCCAATCCTTCGGTGGTTCGCGACCCTCGCGACCTCGTAGTCCATCCAGAAAAATTTACTCCTAATTTCTCTTGTCTCAGGTTGGCAGGTATGTATTCAATATGCGGGCAGGTCCATTCTCTTGCAGAGCAATCTACTTCTTTCTCTATGTAGGCAGGTCCATACTCTTGCAGAGCAATCTACTTCTTTCTCTATGTGGGCAGGTCCATACTCTTGCAGAGCAATCTACTTCTTTCTCTATGTGGGCAGGTCCATACTCTTGCAGAGCAATCTACTTCTTTCTCTATGTGGGCAGGTCCATACTCTTGCAGAGCAATCTACTTCTTTCTCTATGTGGGCAGGTCCATACTCTTGCAGAGCAATCTACTTCTTTCTCTATGTGGGCAGGTCCATACTCTTGCAGAGCAATCTACTTCTTTCTCTATGTGGGCAGGTCCATACTCTTGCAGAGCAATCTACTTCTTTCTCTATGTGGGCAGGTCCATACTCTTGCAGAGCAATCTACTTCTTTCTCTATGTGGGCAGGTCCATACTCTTGCAGAGCAATCTACTTCTTTCTCTATGTAGGCAGGTCCATACTCTTGCAGAGCAATCTACTTCTTTCTCTATGTGGGCAGGTCCATACTCTTGCAGAGCAATCTACTTCTTTCTCTATGTAGGCAGGTCCATACTCTTGCAGAGCAATCTACTTCTTTCTCTATGTGGGCAGGTCCATACTCTTGCAGAGCAATCTACTTCTTTCTCTATGTGGGCAGGTCCATACTCTTGCAGAGCAATCTACTTCTTTCTCTATGTGGGCAGGTCCATACTCTTGCAGAGCAATCTACTTCTTTCTCTATGTGGGCAGGTCCATACTCTTGCAGAGCAATCTACTTCTTTCTCTATGTGGGCAGGTCCATACTCTTGCAGAGCAATCTACTTCTTTCTCTATGTGGGCAGGTCCATACTCTTGCAGAGCAATCTACCTCTTTCTCTATGTGGGCAGGTCCATACTCTTGCAGAGCAATCTACTTCTTTCTCTATGTGGGCAGGTCCATACTCTTGCAGAGCAATCTACTTCTTTCTCTATGTGGGCAGGTCCATACTCTGGCAGAGCAATCTACTTCTTTCTCTATGTGGGCAGGTCCATACTCTTGCAGAGCAATCTACCTCTTTCTCTATGTGGGCAGGTCCATACTCTTGCAGAGCAATCTACTTCTTTCTCTATGTGGGCAGGTCCATACTCTTGCAGAGCAATCTACTTCTTTCTCTATGTGGGCAGGTCCATACTCTTGCAGAGCAATCTACTTCTTTCTCTATGTGGGCAGGTCCATTCTCTTGCAGAGCAATCTACTTCTTTCTCTATGTAGGCAGGTCCATACTCTTGCAGAGCAATCTACTTCTTTCTCTATGTGGGCAGGTCCATACTCTTGCAGAGCAATCTACTTCTTTCTCTATGTGGGCAGGTCCATACTCTTGCAGAGCAATCTACTTCTTTCTCTATGTGGGCAGGTCCATACTCTTGCAGAGCAATCTACCTCTTTCTCTATGTGGGCAGGTCCATACTCTTGCAGAGCAATCTACTTCTTTCTCTATGTGGGCAGGTCCATACTCTTGCAGAGCAATCTACTTCTTTCTCTATGTGGGCAGGTCCATACTCTTGCAGAGCAATCTACTTCTTTCTCTATGTGGGCAGGTCCATACTCTTGCAGAGCAATCTACTTCTTTCTCTATGTGGGCAGGTCCATACTCTTGCAGAGCAATCTACTTCTTTCTCTATGTGGGCAGGTCCATACTCTTACAGAGCAATCTACTTCTTTCTCCTTTCTCTGTGTGGGCAGGTCCATACTCTTGCAGAGCAATCTACTTCTTTCTCTATGTGGGCAGGTCCATACTCTTGCAGAGCAATCTACTTCTTTCTCTATGTGGGCAGGTCCATACTCTTGCAGAGCAATCTACTTCTTTCTCTATGTGGGCAGGTCCATACTCTTGCAGAGCAATCTACTTCTTTCTCTATGTGGGCAGGTCCATACTCTTGCAGAGCAATCTACTTCTTTCTCTATGTAGGCAGGTCCATACTCTTACAGAGCAATCTACTTCTTTCTCCTTTCTCTATGTGGGCAGGTCCATTCTCTTGCAGAGCAATCTACTTCTTTCTCTATGTAGGCAGGTCCATACTCTTGCAGAGCAATCTACTTCTTTCTCTATGTGGGCAGGTCCATACTCTTGCAGAGCAATCTACTTCTTTCTCTATGTGGGCAGGTCCATACTCTTGCAGAGCAATCTACTTCTTTCTCTATGTGGGCAGGTCCATACTCTTGCAGAGCAATCTACCTCTTTCTCTATGTGGGCAGGTCCATACTCTTGCAGAGCAATCTACTTCTTTCTCTATGTGGGCAGGTCCATACTCTTGCAGAGCAATCTACTTCTTTCTCTATGTGGGCAGGTCCATACTCTTGCAGAGCAATCTACTTCTTTCTCTATGTGGGCAGGTCCATACTCTTACAGAGCAATCTACTTCTTTCTCCTTTCTCTATGTGGGCAGGTCCATTCTCTTGCAGAGCAATCTACTTCTTTCTCTATGTAGGCAGGTCCATACTCTTGCAGAGCAATCTACTTCTTTCTCTATGTGGGCAGGTCCATACTCTTGCAGAGCAATCTACTTCTTTCTCTATGTGGGCAGGTCCATACTCTTGCAGAGCAATCTACTTCTTTCTCTATGTGGGCAGGTCCATACTCTTGCAGAGCAATCTACTTCTTTCTCTATGTGGGCAGGTCCATACTCTTGCAGAGCAATCTACTTCTTTCTCTATGTGGGCAGGTCCATACTCTTGCAGAGCAATCTACCTCTTTCTCTATGTGGGCAGGTCCATACTCTTGCAGAGCAATCTACTTCTTTCTCTATGTGGGCAGGTCCATACTCTTGCAGAGCAATCTACTTCTTTCTCTATGTGGGCAGGTCCATACTCTTGCAGAGCAATCTACTTCTTTCTCTATGTGGGCAGGTCCATACTCTTACAGAGCAATCTACTTCTTTCTCCTTTCTCTGTGTGGGCAGGTCCATACTCTTGCAGAGCAATCTACTTATTTCTCTATGTGGGCAGGTCCATACTCTTGCAGAGCAATCTACTTCTTTCTCTATGTGGGCAGGTCCATACTCTTGCAGAGCAGCAATCTACTTCTTTCAGTCATATACAAAACAAAAATCACTGGGAACCTCTGAATTTTGTATGGGCATGTTCACAACTTCACACAGAATTCTTAAAAAAGAGAGTTAGTGTGGAACTCTGCTTGCCCTGAACTTGACCTTGTTATTTACAAAGTTTATTTTAACAAGAGGATAACCTTCTGTTTTTGTTTGTTGCTATAACAGGTGAAGCCTTAGAACAAGCATCCCTTGAGTTAGTTGAGCAGGTCCTGTCAGCAAGCCTTCATGAGCTAGGACTTGATGTAAGCAAGGACGGGATGGATCTTGTCGAAGCAGACATGGATACTGGTTTACCAGTGGTAGTAGAGGAGAAACAGGAGGTAACTTTTAATTTGTTTATCTCAGTCATGTCAATTGCCATATCAAATTTACCTCTTTTCCCATCCTCAGTGTCTATCTCTCTGTTTGTCTTTTCTTTCTTTCTATATATCTTTCTCTCTTTCTATGTTTCTTTCTATCTGTATTTCTCTCTTTCTGTTTCTGATTCTCTCTCTCTCTCTATCTCTCTCTCTCTCTCTTCCTCTCTCTCTCCCTTCCTCTCTCTCTCTCCCTCCTTTCCTCTCTCTCTCTCCCTCCTTTCCTCTCTCTCTCCCTCCCTTCCTCTCTTTCTCCCTCCCTTCCTTCCTCTCTTCCTCCCTCTCTCAAAATGTCTATGCTGCTTTCCATTTGTATTCTTTTTATCAACAAAGCCTACATGTAGCTTCTCTTGTGTTGTAGAACTGTGTTGTATTCATGAGCAAATAGTAGCATCTGCATGTTATTAACATTTACTCAGGTAAATCCTTGAACTTTAATGACATCAATGAAACTTTCATTGATTGGAAACAGTGAATTTTGTAAATTGTGGAGAATTGAAAATTTGTGGAGGTTTTACACTTGTAGATGTTTCTTGTTTTACAGTAATCCATTGTCCCTTTTTAAGGCACTTTTTTTAACATGTAAACGAATGGCAACTGCGTTCAACCAAGTTTCTGGGCGTATTCACTAAGCTCTGTGTTATTAGGATCTGGGCTAACTCGGTACCGGGGACAACTCGGCCCGCTGCAAAAACTGTCATTTTTGTCTCGCCTGTGTAGCAAAAAAGCGAGACATAGGCGCCGCTTTTCCGGTGACGGCGGCGTCAATCGCTTGCGTAGCAAAAAGCGAGACATAGGCGCCGCTTTTCCAGCGGCGGCGGCGTCAACATCAAAAACTTAACCTAAGGCTAAGTTTTTGAATTTTTGATATAATTTTTAAAGTATAAGTTCTTAGTCTTAGAGAAACTTAAACTATAGGGTTATCAAGTAACCCCAATCATGTGAGTAGAATTTCAGGTCACAAAGTCAAGGTCAAAGGTCACTTCAGGTCGACAGACTTGGACTATGTTGTGGCATCATCATCGAAAACTTAACCCAAGGTTAAGTTTTTAAATTTTTGATATAATTTTTAAAGTATAAGTTCTTAGTAGGCCTGAGTCGAAACGGGTCCCCGCCCGGGCCCCGACCGTCGAGCTGAAACCCGGTTTTTGGTTTTCGGGTTTCGGGTTTTTCAAAATTAAATTTCACACTGATATTTTGAAATATAGAACTAAAAATATGCAATTCACAAACTTATATTTCAATATAATCAAATAAATATGCTTTAGAAATAAATGGATATTGTTTCAGTTGACGGTAGATGTTTTTATCGCTCTAAAATTGAGGCTGCAAGAAAGGAATCACGCTTCGTGGTACCGATCGAGTGCGTTCAGAAACGGAAGTGGAAATTGATCTATGACCCACTGAAGACAGAGCAAGAAAGTGCGACACAGAAGACTAAAATGTTGATCAGACTATTGCAATTAAATCGTAATACTAAAGGCATTATTTAATTGTCAAATTATATCCACAATATAATGGTTTACCCTTGATAGTTTGATGAAGGAAAATAAATTAAAGCTCTTGAAATAACATCGAAGTGCCTTTCGTTCGTTTTAAAAATGCGTGTATAACGGCAATCAGAAGTTACGAGTCAAGCTTGATATGCATGTTTACATCCCTACACCGTCATCCGACCTGATTCAATTGATTATTTTATTGTTTTGAAAGCAGTAACTGTCCTTTCCGTCGCATTATTAGAACAGCAACTTAGTCTAACTCCCGCCGCTACATGCACACGATTTTTAGTGTCAGTGCAGTGGTGAAAATTTCGGGTACCCGGTCCCCGCCCAAAATTTTCAAGTCAAACCCGGGTTCGGCAAAACCCGTGATGACTCAGGCCTAGTTCTTAGTCAATGAAACTTGGACTATAGGGTTATCAAGTATCCCCAATCATGTGAGTAGAATTTCAGGTCACTAAGTTAAGGTCAAAGGTCATTTAAGGTCAACAAACTTAGACTTTGTTGTGGCATCAACGTCAAGATTTTGAATTTTTAGCATATTTTCAAAATTGATTGTTCAAATTCCATGAAACTTGTACCCAAGGGTTATCAAGTATCACAAATCATATGACACAAATTCCAGGTCACAAGGTCAACGGTCAGTAGACTTGGATTATGTTTTCACAACTTAATATGAGTATTAATTTGTTCATATTTCATTCAAGTTATCGATCGTGGTACATTTAATAGTAAATAATTCTTTTTCATCATATCGAATCGCGTAATGCAGGCGAGACCGCGGAGAGCGTTTCCCTTGTATGTCATTTTACTCTAACCCTAACCCTAACCCTAAACCTGCAAAAACTGACTGTTTTTGCAGCGGTTCCGAGTTAGCCCGACTCCTTGGTTCTCCTGCTTCTTCTGTCAATGGCTTGCTTTCCCTTCCTCTCTTCCATGCTCCCAGCCATCTATCAAAACCCATTCAGACAAGACACGCTAAACCACATCCAGAAGAAAATTGCCATGGCAAAACTCTCTGTATAAATGAGAAGCAAGAGGCAATATTTTGGGGTGAAAAGTAAACATACAGGCAACATAGAGGCTTCACACATACTCCAACTTGAGTATTATGATGAATGTGAAGCACATGTCGCCTAGCGTTCGTCTTTCACTCTCCCCAGGCTCTCTTTTTTAAGCGGTATACCGCCTTTTTTTCTGAATGATCCTTTAATCTGCTTCATTCATTCATTCATATCTAATACTCCCCTAGACCGAAGCCATAGCCCACATGGTGCTTGAGAATCTCCTTGCAGAGATCACAGGCAATATTTCGCCGAATCTGCTTGGTGTGCAAGTAGATCAGGTATGTCAAGTGTTGTCTACAGCCTACCGCACTCTATGCGACCTGACTATGATCCGATTCAGGAAGAATGTGCACTAGCATTCAACACAGACCTTCAAACATGTAAAATCTGGATGGACAAGTTTCTGAATAATGATATGAACAGAGCTGCCAACCAGTACGATTTTATCATATTTTGTATGATTTTTAGAAGTAAAAACTACAGTATGATTTTTCCTCAATAAAATACGATTTTCAAAAAACAAAAAATACAAATTTACTTTCCAAAAATGTGATTGTGCTTGTGTATTTTGTAGGGACACTGATTTTCCGCGATCACAGAAAAATGGACGGAATTCACGGAAATGACCATTTGAAACGGAATTTGGAACGGAAAAACGCGGAAAACCCCTTTTACCTCAAAACTTTTTTCATTTTTCAAGAAGAAAATCGTAAAACTTACACTATTTTTGTGATTTGTTATGCAGTAATAACTCCGAATATTTAGCGATATTCGTCAGATTCTTAGGAGACAGGGCGCTGCCACAGAGCTGCCAAGTCTCCCGGATCCTGCGGGAGACTCCCGGATTTTGACCCAATATCCCGTTTTCCCGACCCCATGCAAAAATCTCCCGGATTTCCAGATTTTAAGTTGTATTATTTTCACAAACGACTGTTTCACAAGACTAGCATGTTGAGTTCGTACGTACGTATACAAACAGGTCAACACATGGCAATTCTGTAATATGAATTTTCCTGTTATCCAGTCGTCGAATATAAATTTACCGTGATATCGTACTTTATTTAACAGCGTAATAAATGAGAGTTACGCCGAACGACTGGCGGGCTAGTCTAACAAACCATTGGGAACATGTGATAATGTGAGTGGTGTTTGTGTGATAGCAATTCGCCTGCTTGCTCTGCCGGGCGGCTTCCTCGCCGGCCCCCGTAGCGTCCCGGTACGTTGGTGCCGGTTTCCAATCGGTCGCGTCAGAGCAGCCAGAAGTTGCACTGATACAACAAGCAGACTTTGTCTGCTGCGATCGGCCCAAAAAACTGCACATTTGAACATCAGTTTTTGGATTGATTTGGGGACTTTTGCGATGTGATTTTTAAGTGGATTATCATTTGATACCAACATGGCAGTGTTACTGCAGAGTGGATTTTGAAGCCGACTTTTTTTTTCTGATCTCCTTTGCCGTTGGGAACGCATCGATATAACTTGCATCTTCCGAAGGCGTAAAACTGATTTCAGGGGATCAATGAATTTGAAAACACTTCAAGCACTCCTAACAGAGAAAATTGCCAACACAGATGTCCCATGCTACCAAAGGGAGTATAGCAAGGACCTCCTTAGCAAACTCAAGCAAGCAACCTACCAGTCACTTCAAGGAAAACCCTCAAGCACACCCCAGTCCTTGCCTTCCACAAGTACATCCCCCATTTCACAATAGAGGTAACAGGAGTTCATAGTCTGAAATATGATGTGAAGTTCATATGTTATCAATTGTATGCAAATAAAATGTGCCATATCAAAGCCTTCCATTTTGAGAAATCATTGAAAAAATGTGTTCTAAAAGGGTTTCAAAGAGGCTTAAAACCAAGAGCTTTTGGGGGGCCTGCCCCCTGCCCCCCCCCCCCCCCCCCCCCCCCACCAGGGGCACTAAAAGGCCATTCTTGGTTCCCGCCAACATGAAGTCGTTCGATGCTGCTCTCTCAGAAATCTCCCTGATTACCCAAATCAAATGTTGGCCATTTTGTTTCGCTGGACCAATAGAGATCGTTAGGGGCGCTGGCGTGTGCGCCTAGTACTTGAAATTTTCAGATTATCTTTAATTGTACATCTAGCATTGAAGTCACTATCTTAGCACCACTATCTCTCATCTGAAGAATGTTACCAAGTCCCTTTAAACATGAGGCCCGATTTTTATGCCACATGTTTGTGTAGTCCCATACACATCTTTCTGTGAACGATGCTTGTTACTTTACATAGACTGGGCCAAATTTCTTATCATTTTGATGACTGCAGAACCTTGCAGTACACACACACCAATACTTAAATGCTGCATGATCAACCTCTTCCTCATCGATTCCACACCGCTTCTTTCACAATGCAATCACATAACCAGAACTCAACTTTATCTTTTTTGGTATTCATATTAGGTCATATCATTATTCAGAAACTCCATTAGGAAGATTAGATTTATTTAGATTTCCACATGCAATGCAACTGCAATTTCTTTAAAAATTGGATCGCAGAAAGATTGTATATATGTGTATGGGTGCGGTGAGCTTCATGGAAATGGGTTGTCTGGCACTTTGTCTACAATAAAAGGGAATTTATTTTGGGCTCAAATTAATTAACATTTTATTGATGTCCCATAGCCCATGCCCATGTTTTTTCAGCAGAGACCACAGGCATTATCTCACCAAATTTGCTTGGTCTACAATTACATATAGATAAGGTATGTTATTAGTTGCCCACTGCAAATGGGTCTGTCTAGAAAAAAGAAAACTCTTAGCTTCACTGAATCTTAAAATTGTGACCTCATTCCACTACAGATTGTTAATATTTTCTCTCCATTCACCAACTTTTCAGGTATGCCATTTTAACATTCATATAACTTTTGAAAGTCTCACTGATAACCTATAAAATTTCACTTTCATTTTACGCAGCAGTCTCTCAGTTGTCTGTCATTTTCTCGTTCGTCTTCAAATAAAATCCTATCTTTTTCCTCTCTCACCGTATTTGTGGCTTTTGTGTTTCCCATTTCACCCTCTCTCTCTATTCTAATACTATACTCAATCTAGGATTATTGTATTTTTTAGCTTTTACCCTAATTGTCCTGCTCCTAATCTTTGGAATAACCTACCACCAGCCATAAGAAAAGTCCCATCTGTTGCTGTCTTCAAAGTTGTGTGGAAGATGCACTTGTCTTCAGAAGATTTTGAACAGTTTTTGGTCATGTGTCCATAAAGTACATGTAGCACTGTTAGCTTTTTTTCATTGTACAGCCCAGTAGATACTGTAGATGCGTTAAACAGGCCTGATAATTACCAGATTTAGATCGGTTTCCAGATTTGTTTTCTTTTTTTTCCCCAGATTTGTTTTCTTCCCGATTTTACCCCTATTTTCTCAGATTTTACCCCTATTTTCCCCAGGTTTTTACCCAATTTTCTTACTCATAAGGGGGGGGGGGGCTGTTGTTAGATGCCATTTCCCCCCCCCCCCTAATCCTTTATTTTTAAACTCAAGGGGGGGGGGGGGGGGGGTCGATAGTGCTCACTATCACCCCTGGTTATATGAATTGATTATAATCTGATTATTGTCATTATCTTTGTTGATCTGAATTAAATGCTGGACCTTTATAGGGCATGGTGTCTTTTAAAAGCCATCCTGCTATGCAGTCCCACAGGTGGTTTAAACAAACCCAACATTTTGTTGTTACTGTACATGTACATCAATGCAATCAACCCTGCATAAGTTATATCTGTTGGGACCGCGAACAAAAAATTGACGTAGGAAGTGTAAATGACACATGTTTGTGCTTAGTTTGGTATTAAACAAGTTTATTTCTCTTGTGCGACTTTCAAAATGGGACCTTGAATTTTGAATTGACATATCATAGAACTCTGTTTGTATGAAGGTGAACGGTGGGAAAAAGAAATTGTAGTGGAAAAACAAACTCCAGAAAACTATTATATGATACATGCTCGTAACGTTCATGGCAGCATGAGAGCTAATCATAGTGTTGTTGCATCTCTAGGAGGTAAGCAGTGCTGACAAGGAGCAGAAAGAAGGAGAGACAGAAGACGACGGAGTAGAGGAAGATCAGGAAGCGGAAGGTGAAGAACCTTCACAGGGAGTCAAATCTGAAGAAGATGTCTTCGGTGAGAACAAAGAAATTGAGGAGATGCCAGAAGAGCAGAAAGCAGAAGAGGATATTATGATGGAGGAAGACAAAACGAAACATGCTGCACTAGTTGATGGACAGAAGGTATGAACAATGATGAAGAGTAAACAAATGCATTTACATACATCTGACAAAACACTAGATTTCTCTAATTTGTGAAATATTCTTGCTGTGAAGATTGACTGTCGTTTAGAGATTGTGAAGAGTATCATATTGTAAAGGTTTCTGGTTTCATATTAACTCCATACTCACAATGATTTCTTAATAGGAACACTGAATCCTCACAATTATCCTTTGTCTTTAGTATATTTTTCCTCCTAACTATTTACACACAAGGATATCTTATGGGAAATAATGAAACCCACAGAACAACCTTTATCTTGTATACACTTTTGGTCCAGACTGTGCTTCCAATGATTTCCGAAAGTTCCAGAAGCACCCCTTGTCTTGTGTATAGCTGTGTTATAATTCTTCGCTCCCTTTGATTTCTAAAAGGAAAGTGATGAAGCCCCAGAAGGCACTGATGACCACCAGGAGGTAGAGAGCCTGCAGCCTTCAGAGACCAACTGTCAAGAAGAAGCTGCAGTCGCGGAAGATGTCCAGGAAGATGTCCCGGGCATGGCGGGAGAGATGCCTGAAGATGATACTCCAGAGGACGAGACACCAGTGGATGCAGTTCCTGAGGATGTGGTTGCAGAGGGTGAGGCCAGAGATGAACCTAAGCAACAGGCTGAGGGCGAGACTGAGAATTTGGGAGAGGGCGCAATGGAAGATGTACCTGAGGCGGATGCAGCCGTGCAGGAAGATGAATCCCTCAAATCGGACGAGGCCTTCCAGTCGGACGAGGACTGCTTCAAGGATGCGGTTGCCACAGAAGCAGACCAGCACAAAGCGGTAGGTATTCAACTTTCCCAATCCTTGTTCAAACATGATGTGCTAAACCACCTCAAAAAAGACTTTCTGCATTAAAATAAAATGACGTGAGTGGTGCTTCTTCAATAACCTACAGATTAGTGGGTATGCTTAAGGGCTTTTGTTGCATGCAGCTACTTGATACACACTTGCCATTCATTTACCATGAATGGGTGTACAAGTCTGCACACAGCAAACTCGTAGTCCACTCAACAAATACCCCCTCGTCTCTCGGTGAGTCTTCGGGTGGAGCAAATGTCAGATAAGGCTTTTACCATATGGGTAAAAGACAGAGCATTACATAAAGCTTATTGGTCATAAAATTGAAGGCTAATCACTGTGATTTGGGGTAACACCTGTATGGTGTCAAATTTCCCATAAGACTCCACTTTTATGTGTTGTTTATAAGTGTGACAGACTTGTATTTTAGTGCATACGGTATACATTTACAAGTGTCGTTTTGTGCTAAATGGTCTTTCTAGTGTTATGTGCATGTATGCAATTGCTTTCATGATTTGACTACATCACAAACTTCAATTGATTTTTTCTTCTGTTGATTTATCATTGTTCAGTAACACTGCTATTTTCTTTTTTTGATTTTGGTATGTGATTGTCTATTTCATAATCATTTTGCATGTGCAATAGTCATATTTTGTTGTAGGCTTGAGTCGGTACGGTCGATCACACCGGGACCCGACCGTTGCCGTCGGGTCCCGGTTTCGTTTTTTGAGAACCGACGCTCCGAAAAAAATAAAGAAATATGTAAGAAAGTGCAGTTTTGCACACCACTAAAATCAATCCACCTTAAAACTTAAGTATTTAATTGTTACCAATCATATTCTAGCTCATCCTGAATCAATTCGAACTACTGATATAAATTGCAAAACAGTTCGCCCCATGGGGTTGTTTTTGCCAGCTACTAGCCAGCTACTGTACTAGCCGGGTCTCTCGGCAGGATTAATAAATCAGGTTGAAAGAAACATTAATGTTTGAGTAATAAAACGGCTTTCTAAAAAGCGCTTCTTTACAACATACCGATCGAATAATTTTTAAAAGAAAAAATATATATTTTTTCTTTGATTTTGAACACCGCATGCTTCTTTTAAAAGCTGAAAATTACTTGGTAATCACAAGAAGTTTCGATACGGATAGTTGTTGCAAGGCAAGTTCAGACTAGTCTCGGAAAATGCGCAGTGCTCCTCGTCGTGAGTAGTTGTCTTTCCAATTGTGCTCTCGTATCTTTTAATGATTTTTTTCTCGTTACGACCACGTCTTTGTTTGGGTTCATTCTGGCACGCCTTACAGCTAACGACGAGCACTGCGCATTTTTCCGAGACTAGTCTTAACTCGCCTTGCAACAGCTATCCGTATCGAAACTTCTTGTGATTACCAAGTAATTTTCAGCTTTAAAAAAAAGCATGCGATGTTTAAATTAAGAGATTAATATTTATTTGTCTTTAACAAATTATTTGATCGGTATGTTGTGAAGAAGAATTTTTTAGAAAGCCGTTTTATTATTCTAACATTCATATTTTTTTACCCGATTTATTCAACCTGCATGAATCAAAATGGCGGCTCGAATGTTGTCTTTATATTTTTGCTCGAGTTTTTTTACTTTGAGAGGCACGATAATGGCACTAAACATCGCCAATCATGGATGAAAATAATGTCAAATGGAAGAATATACCATCTGTGTTGAAGTATGCATGTGTTGATTTATTTATACTGATAAAAAAGGTCACTTTTAAGGGACATACTGATGATATGCGCTTTTTATAGAGGCAAGTGACAAATCCTGCGGGCTGATTTCGGGACACCGGGTCCCGATCGGTGCAAGGCGGTCGGGACCGGGTTTATGAAAATCCGGACATGACTCAGGCCTATTTTGTTGTGATAATTACATTTATTATATTCCTTTGCATGTAAATTTTTTTTTCAATACCATGTCATTAATCGATTTCATTTTTATTTTTTGTTGTTGATATTCATGTTTATTTTCTTTATTTGTTACACCTTTGAAGAACTAGCAACATACGATTTACTTAAAAATCCTAAAAAGGTGAGAAAAATGAGTGAATTATATACTTTTTTTCATTTTCACTCTGCAGAAGCGATGTGCATATAGAATATAGAGACACTGTAGATCTGTAGATCAAGAGTTTCCAAAACACTGTAGTATGTTTTCATATATCCTCAAACCTTCACTTGTCTTAGATAAGACATTCATTTCCATGGGTCCTGAATTTTATGGTGTTCGTTTTAATTGCTGATCATTACAGAAGTACTTAACAGTCTTAAAGCCCCACTGCACTACTTATAGCTACTTGCGCCCTCTATACAGCCAGCAATTCTTAAGCGTTACACATTGATCCCCCATGATGCTCTTTTTCTTATGTTAATCGAGAGCTGATTTGATGAGATAACCACCTGCCAGTGACCTTGCAGGGAGGTCTAATCCCTCCATGCTTAACTAGTGCAGAGGGTCTTTAAAGGGAAGTCCACCCTGATAATTATCTAGTATTAATAAAACTAGAAAAAAAAGTCACGTATCTTGCACAGTCCTCACCAATTTGCTCTGTTCAGAAAATGTCATATTTCTGTTTCTGTTTCGGTTGCGTCGGTAGATTCAGGTTTAACTGTACTTCACCAACAAATACTTTCATTTTGTTAGTTATTGATGACGGAATAGATTTGTTTCATACAGAGGTTGCATAAAAACCTATTTGCAATAATTATTTTTAGGGTGTTTGTATGATTCAATATTTTCTTCAGGGAGAATAGAAACTTGCATTTTTTTTTTTTACCAGAGAGCAAATGTGATATGATCTCGCAAGATACGTCACAGAATCGCCAATTTGTATTTCATGGATCACAACTTCAAAAATTAATAGCATCCTTATTTTCAATCAGATTTCACTCAAACTTTTACAGACCTATTTCTCTCATTTTTGTGCCTCCGCTACAAAGTAGCCGGAGGCATTATGTTTTTGGGTTGTCCGTCTGTGCGTCCCGTTCTCGTAATCACGTTATCTCAAGAACCAATTGCTCGATTCCAGCCAAACTTGGGTCATGTCATGTCTGTATCTTGCAGAGCCAATAAACTGATTGGATTTTGGGGTCATGAGGTCAAAGGTCATGGGGTGTATTATGTTAGCAAAAATAGCTTATGATCGCATTATCACTAGAACAGATGGACGGATTACCATCAAACTCAAAACGTGTACATTGTATTATCTTGCAGAGCCAGGACGTGTTGCAGAGCCAATGAACTGATTATATTTTAGGATCATGATGTCAAAGATCATGTAGATGAAAAAAAGCTTGTAATTACGACATTCTGAGAACCTGTCAATGGATTACAATCAAACTTGATTTTCTTTTTTTAAAATTCTGTTTTGATTTGAAAAATGACTAAATGGCGGAGGCATCATTTTCGACTGCGTGCAGTCGAAGTTCCATCTAGTTTCTGTTTATATTAAAACCAACTTAATATCAGGATTGACTTCCCCTTAAACCAGTAACAATAAACATCACCATGTTTATTGTATTTGGCTCTTTCTATAAATAGAGGGCCCATGCAGTATTTCATGTAGGTGTGCTATACTTTTACTATTTTCTCACCCATGCATTGAGTATTGTTTTTTTTCTTCATATATTTCAACAAAGTATTAATATAACATCCTTATGATGCATTGTCTGCAAAATGGATATCATTTTTATTTTTGTTATTTAAAAAATAATCCGTGGTTTCTCACCATGATTTCAAGCAAGAATTGTGACATTTTACTTTCCCATATTAAACTGCCTTTAAAACACTTAAATAATGTTTACTCTTGATTGCAGCACACAATACCACGTAAATTATCTACTTTGTTTCAACTTATCATGGTCTTTTCCCGTCGCTTGATGTCTAAAATTATTCGAGGTCGATTTGTTTACATACTGAACTTCGTAACATTTCGTTTCTCGATATGTTACGTCGGGACCGGACGCTATTGAATAGCGGTACAAAAAAAATCCGAGTCAACTCATCGGAAAACAAATACAAATCTTTCAAGAAAACAACAATGGGTTTATAAGAACTCTGACAGCATTTCTATGGCAGAGAATTTTCACAGAATTTCCAGAACTAACATCAACCAATAACACTTGGATTCTCGCAATTTTGTTACGAAGTGAACATTTGACAAACATGTCTGTTCGCCCCGAGTGAAGTTGACCACGGCGAATCGTACCATTGTGAAGAATGCCAAATACCCAGCATGCTTAGAGGCAAGACTGTACCCCAACCATTTTTTCCTGTCTTCTACGTCATTTTATACGTGTGGTTTCCCCTCGTTACGACGGTAGAAATGTTACGAAGTGAGATACCAGTACAACTATTTTTGTGAATGAGTTCTGACACGCTTCCCTCATTGGCTGCCGAAATATGTTAAACATTATTCCATTGTTCGTTACGAATAATGGACAGGCGCTCGTTTCTTTCATTTTTTACGATTTAATGACATTTGTGATTGAGAAACTTTTATTTTTAAGCAGTGGATATCAAATCTTTGTTACGAAGTATTCTAACTCGACAGTGGACTCGTCCACTTGTGTTGGGGGACACACCTATACACATGGGTCAATATATGATATGTTGCAGGAGCAGATTTGCTCATTAAATAATGTAATTGTCACTGTTGATATAACACAGCAACGAAATAAAATATTCAATGAGTATTCCTCATTTTGTAACCCAAAAAGAGAATCTATAGCAGTAAAATAATCCAGGTACCCCCGCGAAACATTCGCACCTCCCATTCATTGACCGAGCGACCGAGATCTGAGGCGACCGGACCCAGATTTCTGTTGTCAAATTCAGCCCAGAAAAGGTAAGTTACCGTGAATTTCTGTTCTTTTCTTTGCATAATAAAATCGGCAGTAAAACTATGATCCATATTTTTGAAATCATGAGAATAACCATGCTTTTAATACTTATTATTTCATTTCATTTCGTTTAATTTGCGAAGAAATTTGCTTTTGAGTCAAACCTTAATTACAGTCCCACATATTGAAAATTGTGTAACATGTAAGAGTTTGGCGCTAATTCCCAAATTTTCCCGGCCATGCAGAAAAAGTAAAGGGATTTTTAACTATAAATACAAATAATGTCTTGCTCTTTTTGGCGTTGCCATGCTACGAAACTGAAGTATAGATTTGTGTCGCAAGTTTGCATCATGAATTTGACTTTTGAAGTGTGTCGGTCACGCTGACTTGCAAGCAAGTTGTGTATAGTCTAATTTAAACTATAAATTCAGTTCAGTAAAGTAATTCTTAAGAATTATGAATTTAAAACTAGATTTTGAAGTGGGGGACAAACATGCAACAGTGAATAAGAAGATGAACAAAAGAAGAAAAAAAATCAATCAAGGAAAACATTGACACAATCCTTGTATTTTGTAATTATTTATTTAAACATTGATTAAATAAAATGGAGGTAATAAAAACTAAAAAAAAGGTCATAAAAAGATGACGAAGACATGCATAAACTGATAAAGAAAAATTGTTGCATTAAATTTGATGGTTTTTATATTGTATAAGAATAAAGATGTGTACACTGTCACTGTGCTGGGTTTCTTCTCTGTGTGTGTGTTCATGTGTCACTGCAGCTGCCACTATAAATAAGTATACTTGTGTGTGAATGTTGAAGTCTGATAATCATAATGAACTTAAGAAGACAAAACCGTTAGAAATATGAATATGAGAATGCTGCTTGTACTGTATAAATTCTAACTGTGATCAGCGCTGTGCGTAGCTGTGACGCGACGTCGCTCAAAATCTTGCAGGTACATTTTTGTAGATGTGCGACGAGGTAAAAAAAAATCGCCTTTACTTACAAAATTATTTGAATTCGTTTCGCTCTGAATTACCTTTAGTGATTGAACTTAATGTACATTGCATATAATTTGCTAAAAAAGAAGGATAACTTAAGTTAAGTTGATAAGTTCAATCACTAAAGGTAATTCAGAGCGAAACAAATTCAAATAAGTTTGTAAGTAAAGGCGATGTTTTACCTCGTCGCACATCTAAAAAAATGTACCTGCAAGATTTCAAGCCACGCCGTGTCACAGCGCTGTGCTATGCACAGTTATATAAATTCATGCTTGTAGAAAATAGTATGATGTGAACATGACAAATTAAATTTTCCCCCCATTATTTTTTTGTTCATGTTAACAGATTTTAGCCATCATTGACAACGATAAATTCCTTGCTCACCATGCCTGGCCTTAGTAAACATGTGCCAAGAAAGTCTTGGCGGGATGACATGAAAGCAAAAGACCCAGCAAAATATGGTGGAGCAGCTGAAGAACCCCAACCCCCTGGTGGAGCAGCTGAAGAACCCCAACCCCCTGGTGGAGGAGCTGAAGAACCCCAACCCCCTGGTGGAGGAGCTGAAGAACCCCAACCCCCTGGTGGAAGAGCTGAAGAACCCCAACCCCCTGGTGGAGCAGCTCGAGAATTCCAAGTTGTAGCAGAACAGAGTCATCTAACTTATGTGAAAGGTAAATTATGTTATTTTGAAGTTAAAGGCATTATTTAACAATGTTGCCAGGTTAATAAAGCCCTGAAAAACTGTTCTTAATTTATCCATTTAGTATCTGAAAGTAATCTGGTATTTAAAAATAATTGTTTAGTTTTTTTGTAGGGGGTTTATTATTATTGTCTTATTTGCAGCCCCCAGAAATATTTTGCAATTGTTGATAGTAGGTTGATTTTTCTAAGACACATGGAGTTTGTAGTATCCGTCTTGTACTTTTGAGAATTCTAAAAGACTTAATCTTATCTATGCTTTTCCTCTTTTATCAGTTGGGGATTTTGTTGCTGTCATTTTTGATGATAGCTGGTGGCCTGGAGAGGTGACAAATGTACTTCAAGATTCATGCCTCATCAACTTCATGACTCGGAAAGGGATGAACAGATTCATATGGCCATCTCATAAGGACGAAGCTTGGATTAGCAAGTCAGGAATCTTCAGGCTGATGCCTGGGCCCCCAGCACCGGTGTCCAACCGGTACCTCGGATTTGATCCCATGTTTGTTACCAGCATCACACATGATGTTGAAATATACCTGAATGGAAATTAACCTGAGGACAGCAAATGCATCACACTGATTTATTGTATTGTAATTGCTTGAATTAATTTTGACACTTCAAATGAAACTTGTAGTTTAAAGGCTATTTCCAGCAGGATGCATTTACTGTTTCGATCTCAGAATTAGTTTGTTATGGAGGTGACTAATCGGTTAGATCTCATCAGCCCAGGTCACAATTAGTTGCACACCTCAACGGTCAAAAGAAAGTTTTTAGGTATAATTCCAATTGTGTTAATGAACAAAAGAAAATTTGCACCATAGACAAGCGACCTTATATTCTGAAGCCATGTAATCAGGGAGATTGACAGAAGGCTGGATGATTAACATGGACAGAAAAGAAGCCTTGTGTGAAATGCATCAAAACAAGACCAATTGAAAAAGCTGACTTTAATGTGCAGAGCAGAGTTGGTCATGTACTTTCTTGTCTCTGGTTTCGATGATGTTAATAAACCTATTTAGAACAATAGGTTTGTTGAACTCCTTTCAAAGAAAATTTGATTAACTGTTAGTGAACTAGCAAAGCAATGCTAATGGAAACTAAAATAAATGAACGATCAGACCTGTAAACAAGAAAAAGAAATTAAGAAGAATTTTACTATTCAGTTTGATTAGTAACCAGCAGTTTGATATTTATTGTGTGCTGCATTTTTTTAGTGTGCTTTTTGCATATGTGCAAATTCACCACTTTTGCACACATGTAAAACAGAAAGGAACAGTGTTCTTGAATACTTACAATTGTATTGAACTGTTAACATTGGTAAATTGTGAGTGTTAAATGTTAAGGGTTTAGTTTTCAATTTCATAAACTTAACTGTTAGTGTTTAAAACTGTTAGTGTTTAATACTGTTAGTCTTTAAAACTGTTAGTCTTTAAAACTGTTAGTCTTTAAATGTTAACAACTTTAAGAACTTCTTTGAAGGAAATAGTGAATGTAAATGAATTCGTCCAAAAAGGGAGATTAACAACATGTCAGAAAAGAACATTATTTTCAACAGTCCCAATTAACTTTATTATTTCAAACAAATACCAATGAACTGTCAACTGACAGAATTATGATATATCAATGTCACAAAGATACTGTGACAGGCAAGCTTTAATTAAACAACTTTTCTTGTTTATACATCAGTCACATTTACTCTACGGCGGTTGTACGGTGACAGTAGAACTCCAAAATCAAGTGATTCCTGCAGTTGCCGTAGAAATTCTTTGGTGGCGAATCCCCATGTTATACAGGCCGCAGGGGTGGCCGTATAATTATAGCCTGCCTTGCGTTTGTCATAAAAAAAAACTACTACAGCTGCCGCAGCGACGCCCTACGGCTATCATGCGTCATCACCTCAAAGGACGTGGGCAGCCGCAGTTTTTTCTGTCTCCATAAATTAAAAATGCGCTGTACGGCCACCGTGACAAATGTGCCTGAGGTATTATAATCAAATGTTATACAATACCGTATGTGTGCTATCTGAAATAAAATCATTGTGATTTGTTATGAGAGTTGTTAATAAAATTGAATTTGAATTGTAAACATCACGTTTTTGTTCTCTGTATTTTTTCCTGTAGGCAGTATGTATTTTAAAAACGCTACTAATCCTTTAATGTTATCTAAAAACAATCTTTACAAATTAACATGAATATAACAGGTTTAAAAGCAATACACGTTTGTGCATGCCATTGGATATGACTTTGGTGACCCAGTAATACCGCAGAATGCACAGGGTAACTAAGAACCCGGTTTCTCCGTTACATTGGGAGTTTTCAAATATAGTGGTAATGGGAATGTTTTGGTGATAGTGAAAATTATGTTAATGGTGGTAGTAGTCTTCTGGGGTAATCCATTGGATTATTTTAACATGGATATAATTATGTTTTTGTTTGATTTTATATTGTTTTTTCAGGCTAGAAATTTATAGGACTTCGCAGTGTAACAAAGAAACCATACATATGGTTTCCCGTTACACTGGGATTTTCTTCTCTTAATAGCTAATTTGACAAAACTGGTCTAAGATATGGATTGTTGAGTAAAATATTTATTAAGAATGTTGCAAATCATTATAATTCAGTAGCTTTACAAGATTTGAAATGTGTAATTCATAAAAGGAATGCCATTTTAAGTTTACATATTAAATTTTTACTCATTATGCGATTTTGTGAAAATAAAAAATCACGCTTTTGGGAGAAAAAAAATTTTTTCCATTTTTTTCTATCTAGTTTTAAAAAGTGGATTCAAGGGCAGTTTTAAAAATTGTGATTGAATGTATGAAATCTCTAGATAAATATCTATAAAATTAGTGCGAAGTGAAAATTTGGTTTCTCTGTTACATTGGGATTTTTTCGAGCGAGCTACAATACAAATGAGTGTAACCTAAGATACAGCTAAACCCATGATATGATTGTATTTTTATTTTTTTTTACTTGATTTGTTCTCACTATGACCGGAGTTTGAGCAACATGGCATGAATATGAAATGTTGACCTTAATGTCACACTATGGGCCCTCTATTTATAGAAAGAGCCATTTATTGTTTATACTAAAAAGAAATATTAATAATTCTCATAAATAGTGAGACTGAATATTTCTATCTGCTTTCAGTTTATTCTTTAACCAAAAGGTACACAGAAATTTAAATGAATATGTCAATTTCTGATGTCATGAAAAAAAGTTATTAAAAAAAATTATCCTATGAAGAGGATATCTATTCATGCAATATTTATCTTGAGATATTCATCATTATGTTAAAAGAACTATTGTTTCAAAGTATTTTCTTGCACATAACAATTCATTTACATTATCATGAAGCCTACTTGTAAACCTTTCTTAGTGTTTTTGACCTCTCTATTTATTGATAAATAATTTATTCATTTATTTATATATATGTATATCTCTGTCTATCTGCCAGTCTATCTATCGAACCATCCATCTATCCATCTCTCCATTCATCTATCTATCTATTTATGCATGCATGCATGCAGGCCACTCTTTATAGTTTACTGCTTATTTGCATACCGGTGCACTATTCAATTTCTATAACAGTTCCTTTACACATGCATATCTTCATTATATTAGCTCATTACTCTAGCAGATTTAATTGAAGCTAGCACACCAAATTTGCCTTTAAAGAAGTAAACTGGTACTATCAATCATCCAAATAATAATTTTTGATTGAGCATGCACATCCCTAATTTTCTTCCTTTCCATGTCATTACTTGCATGATCAGAAGCGAGGTGCATGTAGGCCCATGTAGTCACATTTATGGAGAGGTAATGTTCCTGATGTTCATGTTAATTGGCTTGCTGTGTGCTTGTTCTACTTCTGTTGTCGTCTGCAGTTATTTCCAGCTTTCCTTATATCCTTTGATTGAAGTTTTCTTCCTCTCCAGGGCCGGTATTCAATTCAATACTTAGCATAAGTAAGAAATATACTAAGTAAATGGCTAAGCTAAGTAATTTACTTATCTCGTATTCAAATCACATTTTACATTTTACTTACGTAAGACAAAATCTAAGTAAAATACTATTAATGATGTGACATCACACGGTCAATCAAAATTAATGCGTTGCAATAAATGCACGCTGATATAATTGTGCGCAGGTTATAATACTGCGTAAGAAAACCATATGCCTGCCAATCAAGGCCTCCAAAAAATTGACTTAACTCTGGTAGGGAGCTGTCTTAAATTTAGGGTAAAATACTTAGCCAAAAGTTTGAATTGAATACCAAAATTGGCTAAGTATTTTATCCCCAGCCAAATACTAAGTACAATGCTTAAATTTTGTACTTAAGTATTGAAATGAATACGGGCCCAGGTTTTGAAGAAGAAAAAAGTATCAGATTAGAATTAAAATAAAGACAAAAAGCTAAAACAAACAAAAAATGTTTATCAGCATTGGTCTTTTGTATTTGCCTTTCCTTGAAAAATGCTAGCTTCATAGCTTGCTGTATTTCAAAAGGGGAAGGCGGAAGGTTACTGTCAATATTTGCATTCGGATCCTTTTTTTTCAGGGGGGCGTAATTTAGCACTTTTTCTGAAATCTTAATACAGTATTATTTCAGTTTCATTTTTGTGCCACTTGACTACTTTGCATGCAGAAGTTGTGTAGTCTGTTCTATGCAGTATCACAGATGAGGTATTCTTATTTCCTTCATATCATTTTAATACACTAACAGTGTCAGTTTGTTGCTTGATGCTTATTTCAACCTTTCACTTTAAATGCATTAGTCTTATTTCTTTTACATTACTTGTGATAACAGATTTATTCATTTTCATGCGCATGTAGTTCAATATAACATGTAAATGATATGCAGTATGATGTAATTCCTTTTTTCTTTTTTCTTTTTTCTGTGTATAGTCTTAATGCTTTCTTTGATTTATTTTACGTACATACAACAACAGGAAATACACCAAATAGACATTTGTTTCCTTGTATTAGCTATACATCTTACCAGACATGATGTTTACACAAATTTATGAACCCATTTAAGGTTGAATTGCTCTGTAAGAAATTTATGAGCATTTGAGTGTTTAAATCTGCAAATTTCTATTCAAAGAATTTAAGTAAGTCTGTGCTGTTGTGTTGAGAAATCAATTTTCCATTCATGTCTCTATTCGTGTACACATCATGTACAGTATAGTCTATTAGATCTTGGGGGTGTTTCACAAAGAATAAGATCAACTTTAATTTGGACTCAACTATGGCAGGCCGTTCATGCCACTGTTTGCTCTTTATATCATGATCACAAATCTACAGAATTTACATTTTTTGATAATTCATTATTGAAGGAATTTTTTTAATCTAAAGATCGTAATGGTGAGAGCAAACAGTGGCATGAGCGGCCTGCCATAGTTAAGTCCAACTTAAAGTCGATCTTGGTCTTTGTGAAACACTCCTCAGTATTACTAGGATTACAACAAAAACTATATCTGAAGTTATCCCATTTATAAAACATCCTTGCATCTATAATTCCTTCATTGTATGTGGGTTGTCAACCTTTTCTTGTCAGTATAACAAAATGACCTCAGAGAGACATGACATCACTGCTGTATTATTGGAGTTAGCTCTGAGCTAGAATACATGGTGCATGATTCCGAGGGGTAGGTCAGTGAGGACCGACATCCATTTTAATACGGCAATCACTTGTGCATGTAAGAAAGGACACAAGTGACTTGGTGAAAATTCATCTTTTGAGGGTATATTGATTTAAATTTAAGACCTTAATCACTGTACTCAATTGGCAACCTAACCTGTAAAGGTGTCATTAATATCTTGTTTTCTGTTTAATAGGTGGAGAAAAATAGAGCTACAGCTAATCTTCAAGAAGAAGAGGATGATGAGACAGGGTTTAGTGATGCGGTCCAAGAAATGGAGAACAATAACGCAAAGACTCAAGAGCAGAATATGGAACCAGAAGCAGATCAGTTAAAAACCGCAGTAGTTACCGAAGATGATGGGGTTGAATTCAGAGAAGATGCGGGAAGAGGAGATGAAGTATCCACCCTACCAGGGGATGATGCTGGGAAGGAACTTACAAGCATTGCTGATGAATCCCAAGGGGATTTGAGGGCTGAGTTTGCTGCAATCAACCTGGATGACTCCAAAGACTTCACTGAGGCAGAAAGTGGAGCTGTTGCCAGTGGCAATATTTCAGCAGCGGAAGATGATGTGGAGGGAGGTGTTACTCCTAGTGACACCAAGGAGATGTTGGAGGATATTTTGCCTCAAGGCCAGGCGTTGATGATGGATGAAAGTGGTGATGCTCCAGTGGTCGCCAAGGAAGCTGATGCAGAGAGTAATGCTGCGGAAAAGGATATGGACAATGACGCGAATGAGAGTTTTGAGACGGCCCGTGGAGACATCTCCAACATCACTAGTCCTGGAGGAGGAGACACTTCCCTCTACGCCAGCATGAGCACCATCTCCGTCGGGAGTGGTGATCTGGACAGCACCCTGGAGTGCGACAAGACTCTGGACCTCAGCGAGTCAACAGAATCGGGAACAGGCAGCGGGAAGGGATACGGTGAGGTGAATGGGGGTGGAGGAGATGCCCAAACCCTTTCTCCTCCTCGCTGTGATAGTGGAATCATGGAAGATAAAGAAGGTGGTGAGGAGGTGGTCAAAATCAGTCAAAAGGAATCTTCTGTGATGAGTGAAGCAGGTATAGTTGATGGAACCATCACCAATGGAACTGATTAGAATATCAAGTTTCGCTACATATTGCTTTTATGTCTTCCTTAATCAGGCATGTTTGACAGAAATGTGAATGCCTGGTACTGATATAATTTGTTCTTGCATGTTGCAAGGCAAAGATAATGCAAAGCTAATGAAGTACAAGATGGTGTAAATAGAAATAACTTGTTGGTTCATTTTATATTCAAATACCTTGAAAGTTATACCCATTACATAGATGGTGGACTAGTTGGTTAGATTTTGTAGTGTGTTGGTTCATGTTATAATTGATATTAAGTGCATTCTCTTTCACTCACCCTCTCACCCCCCCCCCTCTCTCTCTCTCTCTTCCACTTAATCTTTTTCTCATTTTACCTTTCTCTCTTGATCTCCCTTTTTCTGTGTTTTTCACTTCCTATCTGTCTCCCTCTCACTATTTTCTCTGTCTCTTTCTCTTCTCTCTCTCTTGCTCTCTCTTTCTCTTTTATGTTCTCCAACTTATTTTCTCTCTCTCTCTTTCTCTCTTGTATATTACTATCATATCACTCTCTACCCATTAATACAATCTTTATACTTGCTGCTGCAATCAAGATAGATAAGTACATTGTATTTAAGCATCTCAGGAGAGTTCTTATAATTGATAAGTTTGTTTTTCTTCTTCATTACTTAAGTATGACAACATTTCTTGTTCAATTGTATATGCATGTGGCAGGTTACATATTAATTTGTTGTAATTAATCATCAAACTTGATACTTGACAAAATTGAAAATAAGAGAGTACAGGCTGAGGAAAAGACCATGATTTTGTAGACAACAAGACTCTCTTTCCTTTTTTTTTTAGTTAGTCAGGAAGTGCCAGCATTTTCTAACAATTTACTGAAAGGAAATTCAAATCTGTATACGTGTAGTATGGCATATCCAGATGAGATGATAGACAACCGCTTCTTTGTTTTCTTTAAATCATCAACAAATTTACTTCTCTGTAGTTTGCAACGTGCCATAAAATCATTTTTGATATTCTTTCTTGTTACAAGCAGTAAAAGTATTCCTCCCAAGCGTTGAAGTGTTATGTTTACAATTTTGTGTCAAATAATGTAATGTTCATGCTCTCAACTAATTAAACATGTAACTTTTTCTTCCACTTTTTATTATGGTTGCAAATAGAAAACTATTTGTTGTAGTTGTAACAGAAGTGGTAGTAGTAGGAGTAGTTGTATAAAATTTGAAAGTCTTTTTTTTTTTTTTTTTATTTTTTTTAAAGATCATTAAAATTCAGTTCTTTATATTGAGTTGAAATATTTTGTCATCAAGCATTTTGAAAAAACATTCATACCCTTACATTAAATCATACCTAGTTGTGCTCATTTTCTCTGATTACTTTAAGTGGGTTTGTTTGTATTCAGTTCAAGGACAATATCTTTCAAAATTATTTTTGAAATCCGTTGAAGAGAAATGTATTTGATCTTCACAAATGAATTGTATAATTGTAAGTTCTAGTAGTGTGCAAGCTGTTTCGGCTGAATCTTTCCTTTAGTCTCCTTGGCAGATCAGTTTTTAAGTAATTGTATAATAAAAAAGAGGGCAGTGAATGATATTTGGAGGCAGCTCCAAAAGGGCTCCAGATAAATGACTGATAATCAGGGCAGTGTTTCATGAAACCGTTGTAAGTACCAACATCCCATTGAAATGCACGTGTTGTAATGGACACACGTGTCCATGGGATGTCTGTGATCTTGTACTTATAACGGTTTTGTAAAACAGTTCCCTGGATAACTAGAAAGAGCTTTAAAAAGAGCAACGTACTGATAAATTACACAGAAAGCTAGAATAAATGAAAGAATAGAAATAGACTTGCTGCTAACAAGCTATCAATTTTCTCTGGTGAACCTTGAGAGCCGTCTTGAACAAAGATTTATTTTCTCTTTTGAACTCGCTGCCGAACTACCTTCTATACATAATTATTTCAACTCAGTGTTCATGTAATCTAGTTCTTCAAATCCTTCAAATGTTATTTCATCATCGTGCCTAACCCAAGAAATTGCTTTGATAATCAGCAAGAATGCATTTCAGATTTCACATTTGAGTTGTCATACTTTAGCAGTCGTACATTAGCAGCTGTATAATGTAAACTAAATGTCAGGTCAATAGTCAGGGTTAAAGGTATGTTGAGGTCACTTCCATTGTGCTGCCAAAACTACACCCAAGGTTATTTGTTTTTATTATTTTCCTATATTTCAAGAGTTTGTCATTGTTTATGAGACAAATATATTTACTTTAATAGAGCTAAAGTACAGTTTTGCTAGCAAAAAGAAAATTGGAAAGAAATTAATCAAATAAAGTTATGTTATTCTCCTCATATGAAAAGATACATGCACAAGATCAATAGGTATTGAACTATTCTATCTACGATTTCCAGTGAATTGTAGTCTAAATTAAATAACTTAAGTGCAAGAGACAATACCTAATGCTATACTCTCCACTACACTAGGACCCTTCCACCACAATGTCTCCCAGCAAGTTTATCTTGGGTTTTTTGCTTGGAGACATCCCGTGTCAAGACGTTAGCGAATGCACACTGTCCTCATAGGTTTTACATTTGTGTAGTGCAGGTTACCATTGTTAGAAATCACTTCCCAAGATAGTATGTCAATTATTTTCTACTTCTCATTTGTGTTGTTTATTTCAATCGTGAAGAACAATCTTTCAGCAGCTTAGTAGTGCTATTATCTCCCTATCTTATTTAAAATCAAAGAAATCTGACGTTCATTGACGGCTTATCAAAACTATACCTGGCCTTCAATATAGACGTATCTAGTAGTCAAATGCATGAATAAATAATTAATATTTTAGAGTAGGAAAATAATTTACAACTATGTTTCATAAACTTTTAGATGGTTTTTTGTAATTTTTATTTTCCATGATGCCAAACTTCGTTCAGATGCACTGTAAATAAAGGAAAGCATTCAGAAAATTTGTTTTACTTTCATTTTTGTTAGAGAGGAAAAAAAAAGGATTTTTTTTTGTTTGGATGCAGTGATGAAGCTCATATTATGCAAATATTTGTGGAAAGCTTTTCTATAAAGAATGTATTTCCAGTTTAAGTCAACTAGTAGGTAATATAAATTGTTTCTTGTTTATAGTTAATTTTTTAGTTTAAAGACTTATTCAATCAAAGTGTTTCACCAAAAAAAAGATAGTGTATAAACACTGTAAGATTTGTTTCTCGAAAAAAAGTTGTTACAAGTGTTATTGTGTGTTACGAAACCAAAGGTTAAAGTATTGTGTTTCTCATTAAGTGTTCAGATTGAAAAGAATATAATAAACAAGAGTTTCTCAAGAAAAACTGTTGATTCCTTATTTTAGTTTCTGCGTTTATTGAAGAATCAAATACAAACAAAATACATTTAATTGAAAACTTGAAAGTGTGGATGTAAGATACCCGGTACACAGAATGGCAAAAGTTTGAAATATATCGGACCAATAATATGGGAGTTATGAATGTTTGACATAAGGTGACTAAATCTATGGAAATCCAATTGGCAATTTTGTCGGTGCATTGTGGTGTATTCACGGACAACCCTCCTGTTTGCTGTTTACAAAAATATCACTGATCTTTTTACACTAATTGGGCTCTCCATTGGGGGCACTACTCAAAATTTATTATGGATAACATATTAGTATAGGTCCTTGAATAAGAAAAAAACCTTCCTGAGTTGTAAATGTGTGTGTATTATAACAAATGGTAAAGTTGTCCTGCATTATGGCACAGTGATGTCGCAGATTCAGCCTATTTGAAGTGACCATACATACAGTGATTACAACTCGTACGAAATTCATAACTTGTTTTTATCCGATTTCATTCAAACTTTCACCACTCAGCTACTCTGATCTTTCTGCTTTCTTTCTAGACCCATATACCCATTTAGAAATGAGACAATATTCAATAGTGAGATTTCATTTGTGCTGCATGTATATTATGTATATTATTAAAATTAGAGCCCAATTTTTTCTATTCAATCATTTCTTACTCGTTTATAATATTCTTAATTGCTCTATTTTTTCCTATCCTGCCTCTTTGCACTTTTACATCTTTCCTTCATTTTCTTCTCTTTTATTTGTTCCTTTCTCCCTCCCCCCCCCCCCCCTCCATCGCTCTTGCTCACTCTCTCTATCTCTCCCATCCCTTCTCTCTCCTAGCTCTCCTGACTTCAATTGATTTTGCTGCATACCATCTTTTTTTCTCTCTCCCTCTCTGTTTTCAATGCCTTTGGCCTTTTCTTTCTTTTTTTGTTTGTACCTCCTCCTTTCATGTAATCTTCTAAATTCATGTTTTGATGATACTCTTAAGAACTGCAAAAAAAATATAGAAACAGTTAACGTATATGTATGTATAATACAAATTGCCTTTATTTTTCCTTTATTTAAAATATACACAGCATATATATATATATATATATATATATATATGATTTACATAATATACAGACATTTACAGTTAACTACATTTCACTTAGCATAAAAAAGGCAGAAGGGACAGAAAACAAAAAACTGCATGTAGCTATTGCTTTTTCTTTTTCATTTGCTCGCATCCGTGCATATATGAACAGGCAAAATTTTATAAGGGGGGCCGACACCTAGACTAGATCGTTTCTTAATTTTCAGCTGACAAGCGAAGAAAGTGAACAAAATATTTGTGACATTTTTTCTTTTTCACTTGAAATGACATAAATGACATATTCAGGCACCTCGCTGCCCCAATATTAGACTATTCAGGCACCTCGCTGCCCCCAATATTAGATTATTCAGGCACCACGCTGCCCCAATATGAGGATATATATATATATAGATGGGAACCCTGCTGCCCCAAAAGAGGGGTAGGGGTTGCCTGAATATCAGAATCTTAAAAATCCTAGAGGGCTGCAACGAATCTTTGAGTGACTGGTTTTACCAAACTCATTTTCACCAATAGACTGTAGTGTTATGAAAACCGTTGGGGAAAACGTTTTTTGAAATTTCGAATTCTAATCATAAATATCTTGATAATCAGACAGACGATTGGCTTGTAAAAGGTCCTAACTGACCTAAAGGTTAAAATTGTGATAGCAACAAGCGCTAAATCCAGGATTTTTTTAAAGAATCTGATTGAGGCAACATATGGAAACCTTTGATTTTGGATGATAAATAGAAAGATACTAGCAATACTAGGTGTTTTCCTCTTCAAGTGAAACATTAAATAATGAGGTAAAACTAACTTTGAAGGCCTGGAACACACATTTAAACAAAAGCAAGTAAGCAACCTGGACTACATGTGTAAAACCCATGTGTGTATACGCTTCAGTCTACACACACGTTATCTCCTGGCAAAGTGCTAAGATTGTTGTGCAGCGTGAGCCATCGGAGTGGAAGGGTCGTAGCATAGGCATTAAAGCGTGTGCAGACATTAGCTTACCTTCCTGTCATATATGTACACAAACTAAACAGAAATCCTAAATAAAATACCAAATTATTTTGTACATACAGTTAGCTACTAAATTATTCATACCCCTTGTATTTGTTTTTTTCGTAACTCACGAATGAAGCTTTAATATGTCACCATTCTCAAAAAACATAGATCAATTTTCACATGCTTAAAAAATGACAAAACCTGGTAATTAGGGCATAAATGATTTAGTTGTTTATTGTATATCTTTTAAAACAAGGAAAACAACATGAGACTACAATTTAACAAAAAACAATTCTCAACACTGATATTTTTGCTACCACCAGATGAGCCAGCCTTGCTGATGACAGTTAGGTAGCTTACTCTGAGCTCCATCCACAGCTCCATGTGCAGTCACTTTCAAAGTAACCAAAATCCCACGGGCATAAACAGATTGGCAAGTACTTCTCTCTGCATTAGCCACTAAAAACTATGATATCATTGTTCCACAGTTACCAATGACATCACCACCCCACATCTCATATTACTTTATTCTGGATAGGATGATACAGTTCTTGATCTGCAAGGAGTGCTGCTCTTGTCTGCTGTGAAATCACAAGTTTATCCCGACTTGCTCAGCCTCTGAATACTTTCAGAACCTCCTGCAAAATAGAAGGAAGAAAAAGAGAGGAGAAGAGAGAGAGAGGAAAAAGAAAGAGGGGAGAGAGAGAGTGAGGTGAAAAAAGAGAAAGAGAAAAGCATTCATATTTCTAACCAATTTTTGAGCAAGATTGGGAGCAGCTTTTTATACTGTAAAACCAGAAAATTCGCCAAACTTGAGTGTTTGTCAAAGGTAATTCAAACATGATCATGTATTTTATGTTTGGTATTTTTTATATATATTTAAAATACTAAATTTGTCATAAATGTTTGTTTTTATCTTCCACAAAGTTTTCGGGCGTGATGATTTTATCTGTGTTAAGCCGTTATGTATGAAAATTATTTTTTCTAATTATTTGTTTATTATATATGGCTATACTGTATATGATGGAATTTGTTTTGAAAATAAAGAACCCTGTGGAAGGGGAAAAAATGAAGAATTAAAAAAATTAAAAATGGTAACATTCTTTTCACTTCATGCAGACCTTGGGCAATGCAACATCATCAAAATTATACCCCAAATTGTAGAGAAAACTTAGCTTGGAAACCGAAAAATTTAGATAATTTTCAAATGTTGAACATTAAACTTGAAAATGGTATTTCATGCACTTTAAAACTTATATGGGAGAAGGGGGAAGGCGATAAAAATCTGCTTTAATACCAGGCAAAGTAGATTAGTAGAACGAATCAAACTTGGACAAAAAAAAAAGGTGCTCTTAGAGTCTTAGAAGAAAAGAATGATTACAAACCTTGGCAATGCAGTGGATGTGGAGAGGAGAAAGAGCATTCTCTCTGTTCTCTTGTGCTTCAGTATTAGCCCTGATAGCCAAGCTCCGCAGGAACAACATGTAGTTTAGAAAGATCTATCAAAAAAACATAAAACAAGGGTTCATATTCGGGAGACCTACCGGTATACCCGGGCGTAAGGCTTCTACACCTTTGATATGTGCGCTCGTCGTCCGATTCAGAAAATTTGCTAGAAAAAAAAGAAGAAAAAAATATCTATTGAATAAAATAACAAAACAAAAATACAATCATACACTCCACAACATACTAATCACGGACCTGTAATGTGGTCTCTCAGTTTCACCATTTGTTGACGATCTTGCAGATTTTGACGTATTTGAATCCAATAATTGTGTTAGCAGAAGAACATGACGAGCACATTTCGTGACATGTGAAATATGATTGTTTCAAGGCTCTTACGGACAGATTAGCGTAGAAGGAATCCCCAACTTTGGAGCTAAATATTTCCTATTTTATGATAGCACAGCTTGATCCGCCACTGTAGCTGCATAACTATCCTGGTTGTGTGCTGTGCTTTTTTATGTCAATTCTCAATATTTCAAACACCACTGTACTTCTGTAAGACTGTAGATCTACAAAACTCAAGTGATTTCACTCAAAATTGGTACTTTAGTGACGATTGATGACGCCTAAATAGCAGTAAAATACAATTTTTTCCAACTTTCCGATGATAGAATTTAAAAATTCCAATTGTGAGTCCACTGTCAAACTGGCCGATCAGCCGCATCGGCATAAGTGCATGTGTACTATGAGTATGAGGGTATTGACTATATTATATAAATAACGCACGGCCCAGAGTGCAATAGCGGTGAATGCAGTACGCGCGAGGTTTCTTTAGATTGGTGCTGCTCTGTGCAACGAGCCGCTTGCGCCAAGTTCGCAGTGCACACCATCTGAAGAAACCAAGCGCGTACTGCATTCATGTTACGCACAACAGGGTCAAGTGCGTTATTTGTTTTATAAAATAGGCTTAGCTAGCGACACAAATAAGATAAGAGTTAGATTCTAAGACCTTGCAGGCTTGCTATACTAAAGATCTACTTACCAAAAAGTTCACAAGATTCCACTTGCCTTGAGTAATATAAAATCCATAGAACTTGAATCAGACACTTAAACAGCTGAAATTGGCATGCCCTGAAATTCCTGGCTGCGATCATTATAAAATCCAAAAGTCAAAACAGGCAAAACAACGCATTTACAGTTTGAACGTAGATTACTAGATATTTACAGTGGAGTTATACAATCAGTTATTATAAATATTCACATTGCATCCATGGAAATGGAAAACCTTCTGGATGCTCTGCTGCTGAATCGGGGAAGAACTGAATTTGACAGATGTAGAATTATCGCCGCCGTATGCCACGGTTTCTTGGCGAGAGCTGAATGTAGTTCTGATGATACTAGTAGTAGTAGAAGAAGAAGAAGGAGCAGTAGAAGTTGAAGAAGTCGTTGAAGTAGCATTAGCAGTAGAAGAAGAAGTGTTAGACTCAGGTCCAGAGTACAGATGAGTGGCAAGCATGCCGCTCATCTCTCTCATTCTCGTCGCTTGTCCGACTATAGTGGCGGAGACTGGACTTGCTCTTATCAACATTATGTCCCGACCTTGGACACCAGCACTGTCGAGTGTATCGATCAGATGGTAGTGGCACGCAGTGAATGGTTGGTGTAAGCTTGGCTACACCCAGCATTACGAGATATTGACTTGAGCTTGTTTCCGATGGTGTTTACTCCAAGTGGACTGTCGCAGTACCAACATCCATCCTTAGGAGCTGCTTGTTTGGGCCTGTGCCAGAGCAAGATGCAATTTGCGTTTAGTATGCTGACGTAAGTCTGGAATGCTCTCAAGGGACATGAATTACTATTCGGAATCTCATACATCCGGCCACTGTTAGACACTTCGTCCTGCCCTTCTCTGTTATTCTTGGTGAGACAGTCTTTCTTCTTCATGTAAGAAAGGCCACTGTCGACGTCTGTCTCAATCGTGAAATCACCTGGCTTCATCTCACGAATGTTCTCCCTACCACGGTTACAGAAAAAAGGTCATGATGTCGATGAAAACCTTATTTTGCAACCCTTTCGGTGTTGTCATGTCAAGTTCCTCAGAGTTCTGCATTGTTTGCATGTCCGTTGAGGTGATCACAGGTTTATGCTCGACAAAACCCTTTCCTTGCTGCTTCAAACTCACCATTACAGCCTTAAACATGCGATTTGATTGAGGAAATTTCAGTTTGTCTGTAATATCCCAGTCGGACTCGTCCATATAATGTGGTTGAACTCCGTATCTAAGAGTCTGCAATTTTTTTTTAATGTAACTTGTCCCATCCTCTTTTCGAATCCCGGCGTAAAACTTGGTCAGAAAGGAATCAAGATCAGACGGAGCGTCCAGTTCGGTCTCTAAATTTGTGTTCGAATAGGCTGCAAATCCTAGTAATTTGTCTGTAGCGAATTTCAAAGACTTCTTTGTGTTGCCACTATCCATCTGGCCCACCAGGTCAGCGAGTTCTTCGTCCGTGGGGACATGAAATGACTTAGTAGACATTTTCGCGATTTCAGCTACAACAAACAAATATTCCCAAATAATTAGGCCCTACAGTACCTAGATCTACGTCACTCCAGCAAAGCATAGAGTCAATGCTAATGCGTATTGACCTCTAGCACTGCATGCTTGCTGTGAGGCGGGTATTAATCATACCCATAGTCCATACACAAATATACACACCACACAAAATCGCATAGACTGTACACAATCATGTCGATGCAGCTGTAAGTAAAGTTTGACACTAGACTAGCAATTTGAATTTTTAAATCATTCTTTTTAACATCAGTAAGTTAAAAAAATGGATTTTACTGCTATTTAGGTGTCATCAATTGTCACTAAAATACCGATTTTTTGTGAAATCGCCACACACATGCACTCGCACACATCTGCAAGAATCTTCAGCAGTGAAGGAGGCAGATTATTTTGAAGAAGAAGAAGAAGAAGAGTTTTGTACAGTGGTGTTTGAAATGTTGAGAATCGAAAGCACAGCTTTTAGTACTACACAGCCAGGATAGTGATGCTCCTATGGGTGGATCTACGTATGGCTCAAAACCACTATCTCGGCACAATTGCACAAAATTCATGTCGCACATGTTTTTACTGTACTTACTAATAAAATAAACATATAATTATCAAGTTATGATGTTCTATTTAATATATGAGGCTCCCCATAGGAAAGAAATGAGCCTGCCGCAGACTTGCCGCAGACTTGCCGCATACTCTTTCAGTATGATGAAGAGTCTGCGGCAGGTCTGCCGCAGACTTGCTGCAGACCTGCCGCATACTCTTTCAGTATGATGAAGAGTCTGTGGCAGGTCTGCCGCAGACTTGCTGCAGACTATGACTTGCCGCATACTCTTTCAGTATGATGAAGAGTCTGCGGCAGGTCTGCCGCAGACTTGCTGCAGACCTGCCGCAGACTCTTCGTCATGAATATTCATATCTCATATAGACCTGCTGCAGACCTGCCGCATACTCTTTCATATCCAGTACGTGGCAATAAAGTATGCATGTAGAAGAACCAGTAATAAACTGATTGATACTTCATAATCGATATTGGCAATATCGATATTACCAATTAGGTAATACCAATATATATATATATTACCAATTAGGTATATTCTATTCTCAATTGTATTAAAAACATCACATTGATCATTTGAAGTGTATTCAAGAGTAACATTTAAAGTGACACAGGCTCGTACACATATATATACTAAATATGTATATTGTTTCTTGGTTAGTAATCATAGTTTCTTGGTTAGTAATCAATATATCTATTGCTTAAACGTGAATGTCATTGTAACATGATCAGACAAAATAATCTATTGGTTAATAATGGCAAAAGGAAAATAGAAATCACAAAAATGATGTGCATTGTCTTAATTTGCTTAACAAATCATGATAAATGTATTTTTCTGTCACACGTGTAAAGTAATAATGAATATGCATGAGATGATTTGTTTCAATTGGCCCTATTAGACTTTAATGGGATTTCCTGTGGCAGACCTGCCGCAGACTGTTCCTGTTGCGTACTGGTATCATAATTTCATCCTGCCGCAGATCTGCCGCAGACTGTTCCTGTGGCATACTATTATGCGGCAAGTCTGGAGCAAAGTTTCATCCTGCCGCAGATCTGCCGCAGACTGTTCCTGTGGCATACTAGTATGCGGCAAGTCTGCAGCAAAATTTCATCCTGCCGCAGACTGTTCCTGTGGCATACTGGTATGCGGCAAGTCTGCAGCAAAAGTTCTTTCTGCCGCATACTTCGGCATACTCTTTGCCGCAGACTAAAAGTCTGCGGCAGGTCTGTGGCAGATCTGCGGCAGGTCTGCGGCAGGTCTGCGGCATACTTTTCACTTTCCTATGGGTCATTCTTGAAAATAACAGTTATTCCAGTGACCATGTCCTGCCAAATAATGAGAAATTAGCAAATACATGTGATGTAACAGTGAAAAACCACGTGTCGCAAGTCATATATTTCATATATTTCCATTTGTTGCAAAAAATGGTAACTGGCCACGGCCCAGAAACTCAATTAATTTTAATATAACTGATAGCTCCGCCAAATTCAAGTAAAATTGTTGGTATGAACTTCTTTTTTTTTCTTGTGAGAATGAAATGAAATGTGTCGCCAAATCCATTGAAACATACGTTACCTTATTTCAGATCAAGAATTAATTTATTTCCAACATCATGATTCTCCTTATTTTCATTCATATTAATCACTAAGTATATCATAATAATAGACAGCCATGCAATTTTATTCATGGGTAGAAGATGGATTATAGAAACCGAAATATATATATTCTATAGAAACGTGCGATTTAAGAGATGTAACATACGTTACCATGATTAGAGTAATATGTACAAACCAGTGTCGCTGAAATGCATCCTCTAAGTTAGCGGCGGTAAAATGGAAGTCAGATAGTCCTTGAAATCACACTTACAAAGATTAACTTTTGGTTGGTAGCCATATATTACCCCCATCATGTAACATACGTGATGAAACATACGTTACTACTTGTGTAGGCCTGAACCTTTTTGGAGTTCAAAAGATATATTCTTAATTACAACGGGTGTGAGCCATCTACGGACATTAACAAAAAGCCTAACAACCACTTTCTATGACGTTAATGGCGGGATAGCCCTACCTTCATCTTTGGTTGCATTGGAAGCTGACCAGTATATCTAATTTCATTAAAACTTTGTAGGGGTTTTACTCGACTTAATATTTGAGTGTATTCTAGGTGCATCAATGAGCCAGGGCTTCTTAAGAAGTGCTAGAAAACCAAGCAATAGTTTTAACCACTGTTACATCGATTTATTATGCCCTAAAAGTTACTACTAAGAGTAAATGACAACGTAACGTACATGTATGTTTCAATCGTAGTAACGTAGGTTTCAAAAGGGAGGTTGTTCCATAGAATGATGATACATGGCAGATTTATTTTGCAAATTGTAGATTGATGTTTATTATAAGCTAGTAACCGAGTTCCTTTCATTATTAGAGGTGTTATTTTGTTAATAATTAGCTGTATATACATGTATGTAGATCTGTAGATCAAACTATTAATCACTTCAGGTAATATTTATGATTAGTTCAAATTTATTTTCTTTAAATCCTATGAGATAGGAAAGCCCTTGTAAGGGTTGTATATTTTATGAAAACTATACTGTTTTTTTACATTAAAGCACTCCAGTAGTACTAACAATCTGATTGAATTGTAATTGATTGAATTTAGTTTATTACGAAATTCATAGGCTGATAATAGGTATCACAGCTAAAGTTTGAAAGTATCTACATTTCATTTCCCCTGCCAATTTCATTTTAGAGCACATGGAAAGAGGAGTTTTGATACCTCATTTGTCAAATTTGAATAAGTACTTTTGAAAATACGGCCACTTACATAAGAGACGAAATGGTCAAATTTTGCATAATTAGGCTATAACTGACAATTAGCCATTTTCAAGGTGACATAATTTTGTAATTAATTGATGAATCACCTTTCTTTTCAAGAAATCTGTTCTCTGTATGGATTTCTACATGCCTATTTTTTTTCAGGTTCTTTAGACAAATATTTTTTTTTGTGGAATTTTTCAAATAATTATATGAAGCCCATTTTGATGTGTGTGACAAAATGGCTATTTTTCCGTCGCCGGAACAAGTTTTCATGGGTTTTGAAACATGGCTAGATAGTGTGGTACGGTATGTCACTGAAACAGCTCCCGTAGGACTTTTGTGCCAAAATTGATTTTTTGGCATTTTTGGATTGATTGGGGTCCAAGCTATCAGAAATTGATAGGGTTCAAATTTTCCCGACCCTCAACCCCTCTCTGGGGGGGGGGGGGGGGGGGGGGGGGGGGGGGTAGTTTCCTATCATGAGACCCCCTAAAATTGGGTGTGTCATTCATCTAATGACTGGTTTCACAAAACTTGAGTTGTTTTCTAGAACTGTGGTTATCCCTCAACACCGAGAAAGGTAATTTGAAGACTTTCAGTTGGATAAACCCTCCAACCAACCCATCCCCATCCCTACCCCACCCCCGTCAGCCCAATTTGCGTACCTTTGCCATTGTTCGGCCAGCTGTTTTAAGGTGTAGTACTTTTATTACCATTGTCATATATATTTACTAGCCCATTTCCAAACACAAAGAGACAGAAACAAACATACAGACAACCTTCATGTATACACATCTACCCCCCCACACACACACACATACACACACACACGCACACCCTTCCTCCCACACGCACATACTCACACACACACACCCAAACATTCACAGGCAAGTGCGCTCGCGCGCACACAGCGCGCACACATTCCTACATAATATTATGCTGCTCTGTGATCATTGTTTCCAGCTCTTCTGTGGTAAAAGTTGTTTTGTTCCTTGGTCTTCGCAAGTTTGACAGAATAAAGACCCTCTTTTGCAGTATATTGCCTGATTTTCCAAGGTAAGCATAAACATATAGCCAATGGCAAATCTCGATTTTAAAATTTTATGTGATGTGGGTCTTCATTATCGGTTAGAGAAGAAGAAAATAAATTGCAGAAACAAGAGAGAACTTTATTACTCTTGATCAATCAATCAACTTAGATGGTTAAATTGACAAATTGGTAAACATTGTATGCATTGATATATATATATCAATATATATATAAGATCATGGACCTATTACGGAAGGACATTCAACGTTATTCTTTCTTTGATCCAATGAGATCCACCGCCTTCTGATTATGTGCATCTTAATGAGAACATTCAGCTGTTTTAACAATACGACTGCTCAAGCATTTTCGGTTACTAACAAAGGAGCAGTATCCCTCTCTTGGGTTTTGTCTTCCTGATTTTGTCAAGAAGGGTGTGAACATCTGGTTTGCCATTGACAACATTGATCTCTTGGAAGACACACCCACAGGGCAAGGAACCTTTCACGGGACAGTAGTAATCAACCAACATGCTGTAGATGGAGAGCCAGTGAATCAACCACATGTCATACCCGAGAAACTTTCTTCGCAAGGCCTTCTAGCATTTGAGATGAATGTGCTTCCAGAGCCAGACATCAGAACTAGCCCACTGAGATTTCAGGCCTACAAGAAGAGGAACCAAAATCTCATTTCTCAAGAATTCACTCATACCTGGGCTCTTGTGTACTACCTTACAACAGATGACAACGGAGAAATCATCCGAACTGAACCTCAGCTGCATGATGAAGAAGCCCAGCGCAGTGAAGAGATGCCAAGTGATGCAGAGTCTACAAATGATGAGGAAAATGAGCCTTCTAGCAAGAAGGAGGAAGCTGGGTCTTCAAAGGACAGAGAGGAAACAAACTCTGTCGTGATCATCAAAGAGCAGGTGAAGAAATCAGATAAACTAGCAAAGAATGATGTTCTTCCAACATGGGCTGCAACTAGGTCCTTATTGTTGTCTCAATCCTCTCCCGCTAGCACGCCTACAAACACAGCGGTGGTTGCCCCATTATTCAAGACATCGCCAACTGATTATGGGACCCTCTATACTGTTCTTCGGTTATCCCAGGGAATATCTGCGACTGTTGTTGGCCCTCACAGAAAGACATTGATAACGCTAGATCTCGATCTTTACTCCCGAGCGTTGAAGATTCAGCAGTCGGTGGGAAACGCCAACTGGATCTTAAGAGCTGGAGCTCTCCACATTGCTTTCGCTGCCTTACATGCTCTTGGCAAAACCATCGATGGTAGCGGTCTTGACACATGTGCTATCGAATGTGGTGCGTACACCTCAGCATCTCTTTGCAGGATCTTTGGTGGTAAAGCTTATAAGCGTGGCCTTGAATTCCACATTACTGCAAGCCTTGCAATCATGATGTTGCGTTTTGATGCCATACTATCGGATCTTCCCAAGGGTCCAATTCGCATCCAGTGCAATTCTCTCAAAGAAAAACTTCATGGACATGACCCGGAGATGGTGGAGATCTATGAAGAAATCCAATCCTGGTACTCAAGCAATGTCAAACCGCTTGAAGAAGCTGAAGACCTTGGCGAGTTTGCCCAGTTCTTGACCCGGTATCTCAACCAGGTGGAGAGTCTTCACTGACTGGGAGGGCTACTTGTCATCACTAGAAGGCCTCACCAAGTACTTTTTGCTCGTGATCTCCTGAACTATGCTCGCCTGATGCCAGTCCATCTCGCTCAAATGAATGCCCTAGAATAGGATGATCCAGAAACATGGAATGCCCTCAAGTCTGGAGACTTTGTGGTGGCAAAGTCAGAGATACCTTTTTCTCTTCTCTTCACTGATCAGGCTCTATAGCAAGAAATCAAGAAACTAAAGGGGAATGGTGGGATGGTTGGACTCACAAGATATGAAGCCGCTCTGGACCGACTAGTCACTACCACACCTCACCTTGCTGCTCTGGTAAATCATTACCTCAATGACTTCCCAAAAGCTACTGGAGCTTCGGTGAGGAAGGAGCATCATCAGCTCTCAGGAGACATTGCAGGGAGGTCAAAGAAGAATGCTATGAAACTACGCCACCTAATCGAGCTGCACGGCGGAGTCAATCCTTTCAAGGAGAAGACACAATTGAAGAGTCTGGTTTCATCGGCACTTGTGTCAAATGAGGCGAAAAGTGACATTCTACACTTTGCAGAAAAGGGCCAGAAGCGCTTTGAGGAGTTTGTATCTGATCGTTTGCTTTCATCATCAACCCTCTCGGTGTGGGACAAAATGAAGAAACTGAAGCTGAAATCCTTTTCGAAATGGATGGAGAAAAGGAAAGTGCCTGTTGAAGACAAGGTCATCAAGTTGCGGGAGGAACGTGAATTGCTGGGAAGATTCCTTATCATCCAAGGCAGCCGCCCAAGCTTAGTTCCTAAACTTGCAGAAACAATAGGTGAATATGAAATGTCAGTGGTTCCCCGTTCACTATGTGCTGTCGATAGTTCTTTGTACATCCCAACAGACAAAGCAAGTCTGATGCATGCAGTTGAAGATGCAAAGGCAGAACCTCCCGATGCTGTTAAACAGCCTGATGTCGTGGAGGATAATCATATTCAACTTCCCCACAGGTTGAAATGATGCAGGAAGAGGTTCCGGTTACCGTAGACTATGAGATAACGCAGGTTCCTTCTGGAGCAGCCCAAAAACCTAACCTCTTGCATGATCTTCCTGTCAAGGTGCTGATAATTGACGTCATGGGTGTACTTCAAGGCATGAAAAAGACACTAGCTGCCATGCAAAATATGTCAGACCTGCAGAATGCATTCAACAGGCGCATCGAAGGGATGATGGCTAGCTATGATGAAGGTCGAGTTGTGTTTGATCGATATATGGAAGAGTCATTAAAGAACAACACTCGACAAAAGAGGGCAACTACACCAGAAATGAAGCTCACAATGTCCATCAAGGAGCTTCTATCTTCATCGTCAACCAAGAAAAAGCTGACGTGCCTGTTAGGTCAGGGGCTGCTTGATAACTTTTCACAGAACACGGACAGCCCTTTCAAGCTAGTAGTTGTGTATGATACCTTCATCAAGGGACATGATTTGGAGGAGGCGCACACACATGAAGAGGCTGATACCCTGATTCATAATCAAGTCCTTGCCTCTACTGCTAGTGGTGCCTTGCAAGAAATTACTGTCTGGTCCCCTGACACTGATGTCCTCCTTCTCTTAATTCATCTAGTATCTTGTGGAAACAATGCAGTGCCCACTTCTCTACAATTTTCTACAGGCAAGGGTACAAACGAGAAATAGATGTGCTGGAGCGGGTTCAAGTCATTGGACATCAAAAATGTCAAGGCCTCCTTGGACTTCACAATTTTTCTGGTGCTGACTGGGGAGGAAGTTTGTTGGGATATCCAAGAAGACATGGATCAATGCCTACTTAAAGCTTGATGATGATGATCCTGCCATTATCTGCTTCAAAGAACTGGGCGAGGGTTCCATTCCAACTGAGCTTAGCAATGGAGAGCTTCCAACACAGGTGAAGGCACTAGAGCATTTCATATGTCGTTTTTTACTGTTCATCAGGTCCAACAACCCTACCATCACTCAGATGGGAACTGTTCCGATCAAAGAACCTGGAAGGTGAGATGTTACCTCCAACTCGTGCCGCATTACTACCTCACATCCTCCGTGCTAATTACATCACGATGAGAGATAAATCATACAAGACTAACTACCCAGTGCTTCCTCCTATCGAAGAGAATGGATGGTATTCAAATAATCGAGGATGTCTTCCAGTCAAGTGTCTTGGGCTCCCTGCACCACGAACAGTACTTGAACTCATCAAATGTGGCTGCAAAGCAGGATGCAAGGGACGGTGTAGCTGCTCCAACAACGATTTGCCCTGCACTCCTCTCTGTAAATGCTATGGTGGAGACTGTGAAAACCGGACAAGGGAGGATGCTCCAGATAGTGACAGCGATTGACTTTTACTGGAAGTCTGATGAACTTTCCTGTTGTCATGGTAACCACGAAGTAGGTGGTTACCCCTTTCCCGATTTTATTTTATGTTTTGTTTATAACTGGAAAAATGTTTCCAAATAATTCTTTGATTTAGATCAAGATTGTGTCATGTACAAGTATTTCGGACCAAAATAGCTCAACATGTTTCTGTTATTTTTTTTCCTTCGGGGCGGGGGGGGGGGGGGGGGGGGGCCATATCAACAAAACAAAATGCACATTTTCGTATTATTCTGCATTTGAAAAATATATTACATATATAATTTGTCAACTTTCTGATTGACTGATGCAATTACAGTGCCTAGAAGTTGATATTTGAGAATTTTGTTATATTATCATCTGAAGGTGTTTGGCGCCATCTGGTGTTTAAGTAAGTTATTCATTTGATAGAATACTAAAATAGGGTTGATTTTTTATATTAACAGCCTAAAATAACAGTGTTAATGACATGTGATATGTTTCACAATTATTCCACTCTATAATAGTACACAATAATGCCATTTCCACTTCTTATTTCAAAATTCTAGCCCAAAAGAAAGAAGAAGGGCACATTTTTAGGAAATATTTCCCAGTTTTTCACAATTTTTCGCAAATTGCGCCCCCATAACGTCAAAGTGAAAAAGTTTTATGACACAATATCATTAAAAATGAATCCTTATATACCTCAAAAAACTTCACAGTGAAATTGGCGAAAAAATATATGAATTTAGGGTGGAAGACACCAAATTTCCATATTGCGCTTTATATATGCAATTTTGGCGCCCAAAATGGACCCCCCAGGAAGTGAAGGAGGGGTCTGAAAATTTGAACCCCATCATTTTTGGCCAATTGGGACCCTTTTGAAGCCAAAACAGCAAAAAATTCAATTTTGGCAAAAAAATCCTACGGGATTACATACCATACCGCACTAAGATTTAAGAGTGTCTATCAAGAGGGGCTGAATTTCGGCATATCTGGGGTATATATATAGCTTAATTATTTCTGTAAGGTGGGACCATCAAATCCATTTAAATTAATTTTAAATGGCATTTGAAAATGGCTCTAAACTCTTAAAACTTCATATTTTAAAGCACCCTTAAGCTTTTTTGTGTGTTTTCATGTCTGCCTAAATTGAAAACCGTTAATGGTAGGGGAATGAATTTTGGCACAAAATTGAATTAAAAGTATGTTTTTCTGATATAGAAAAATTGTTTCAAACTTTTCACTCTGATTTTTCACGATCTTTTTTAAACATACCCCCATCAGTTTTTATATGAAAATAAAGCTTAAGATGTGCTCTTTCCAACCAGTGGATTTTTAAAACTCAAAGACGAATGGCGTTCAAGCGAATTGAGCTAAAACTAGGGATACAAATCGGCCGTAAAAAAAAAATGGCGACAAACGAAGTGAGACCGTACGAATTAGAGGGTAAATCTCAAGCAACTGTGTCGTAATTAATTAATGGATTTTGATGAAAATGACATGACATGAAAGACAGAATCCTGAGCTTTCGAGAGACATATAATTTTATAATATTTATTTTTTCCATGATATGAAAATCTTCCTTCACAAAGAGAGAATTTGCGTGGTTGAGCTCTGTGTGTCCCCACTCAACGCAGCTCTTCTGTGATACCTACTGATAAATATACACGTATGTCATTGTAACGTAAGTTTCAAATGACAGTAACGTAGGTTTCAGGATTCATTACCGAGTTTTGAATACCGGATAGTGATTTTACCCCAGCCAATTAACCTTTTGTGTTTTCAAGATTTATGCGGGATGTGTGTCTGTTTATTAAATATATTTATTTTGTTTTTCTTTCATGATTATCTTTACAAACTTTACTACATCTTATTGTTGACATTTTAACACTGGATTATTGAATGCCAACATTTCAAACGCAATCAAGATCTAAATTTATCGACTTAAAAATCACTTAGTGTTACTATCAAGGGTTTTTCTATTTCATTGAATCATTTTGAGAATGCATTTTACTCTTTCAATCTTTTCCATGCATACGATAGTACATGTACGCCAGTATATTGTCACTTTGAAAACATGTAGTTTACGTTACCCGTTACGAAACCTACGTTACCGCGATTGGTGACACAATTGAAATATCACATGGTGTCCATTCTTAAACTCAATGACTGAAATTAAAAACTGATCATGAAAGGACTTCATGAATGTTAAAAGCATATCTCTGACTTTAAGATATATTGTTCAAAGTAAAATATACGATTTGTGATTTTGTCTATCATATTTCGGTGTACATAGATCTAGAGTTCTACTGATGTTTTGAAAATTTTGATTTTCCAAAGTGATTTCGTAATAAAACTGAATGAACATAAATGATGACCTGCATTAAATTCGGGCACTATGTTGCATATTTTAAAAGTAACATACACTTACCATTCAATAGAAATATCTTTTACCACAACTTTTGAAAAAGTGTATCGTTCGGTAACGTAAGTTTCACACTCGAATTATACTTGTCATAACGAGAACTTGCATATTAAGCCAATCAGCAAACATCACATGCCAACAATTGCAGGATATTGACTTGACCATGTATGCATTCTTTTCATAATAAAATGATAGTCTATGTTTTGAGCAAAGTTTATTTTTTTGGTATTCTGACTTTCTAATTGCGCCGATATAGTGGTTTTGAGCCGTATGCTTTCAAAATTTATGGAAAATTTGTTTTCAAATCTCCAGCTTTAGTGCGCATAGTTAAGTACGTATCTAGACCTACTACGTGTAGATCTATCATCTACGCTGGAGCGTATGAAGGGGTGACCAAAGTTCGCGGACATTTTAAAACAGCTTACAAAATGTGATATTCGATCTGTGATGTCTCATATTCTACACAAATTTATTTATTTAAATTATTACCAAATGGACGTCAAAGTTTTTTACTACAGATTGATGGAACTACAAAATTTATCGTCGAAGGATTTCGGAGATATAGCGATCTAAAATTCGATGTTCGATCGTGCGTGCGCGCTGCATCTAAAAAAGTCATAAAAAGAACGAGACCTAACTTCACGCACGGGGATTTACAGTTGATTTATCAAAAAATGTGATCCATCAAAAATAAGGTAATATCATAATTTGCAGGGCAATATATCATACAATCAGTTGGTACCACTTTTTACTTACAAAAAAATGAGGAAATATGCTCTCAAATTGAAGATTTTCTGACCCTTATCGGTAAATTGATAATTTTTCGGAACGGACGCAAAAGATGGCAAAATTTGCCGATCTTTTGTCTATATCTTCACAATTTCGTACCCAATTCCAAAGAAAATTTCATGTTCGAGTATTTTTATGTTCCTCTTTCCATTGGTGATATCAGATTTTCGAAATCTTACTGATTTTTTGAGATAGCGAACTTAGGTCACGCGCGAACTTTGGTCACACCACCATACAATACAGCTACGCGTACGCGCTGGATATCCATGGTAAAGTGTACTATCAGTCTAGACCTAGATCTAGATCTAGAATCTAGACTAGATTCTAGACTTCTAGATCTAGACTAGAGGTCTATATACCGGGTAACTTTTTATGAGCTTTTTTCTGCAAAATCGTGCTTGCATCAAAAATTTGTCAATGTCATGTGACGCGTATTGACCAATCACGATGCTTAAAATACTAGAGCCATTTTACAAATGTATTTAAATGCTGCCTATGCAGCAGTACAGTGCTAGACTAATGCGTAGGCCTACTAGAAAGTACTCTCTATCTATGCTGCTGGAGTGGACGGCAGGTACTTACCAATATATCCGTGTTTTTGCCTAGTCTTGCGTTAGGGGAAGTCCTTTTGATGATAGCTCGAACCTTCGAACGTGAACATTTTCGTTTCATTATGGAAATGTGGTATTCAATCGACTCTGATCTTGTTTCGATTTTCAAGGGATCGGACCGTACCTAGTTGTACCCGCATTCATAGGTAACGCTAGAGGGCGACAAACACGAGATCGGCCAAATCATGCGATTAGCGCGTTGCGCGCGAAGTTCGACATTCATATTCACTTTGAATTGTGAAGTTGGATGGATTTCTCAACTCACTGTTGCTACTCTAGGTTTTTACTCAGGGGCGTCGCCAAAGGGGGGGGGGGGGGGGGGTGTGGGGGGTGCGACACCCCCACCTGTCAGGATATTGTCGGTAAAATTGCGCTGCCGTCGGGAAAAAGAGAAAAGGGGGAGGGAAAAAAAGAGAGGGAATAAAAGAGAGGGAAAAAAAGAGAGGGAAAAAAAGAGAGGGAAAGAAAAGAAGAAAAGAAAAGGAAAAGAAAAGAAAGAAAGGAAAAGAAAGGAAAGAAAGGAAAAGAAAGGAAAGAAAAGAGAAGAAAGAAAGAGAAAAAAAGAAAAAGAGGGAGGAGAGGAAACAAAGGAAAAGAAAGAGAAGAAAGAAAAGAAAGAAAAGGAAAAAAAGAAGAAAAACTAGAGTGAAAGGGAAACAAAAGAAACGGGGATGAAAGAAAGGGGAGGTAAGAGTCTGAGAGAGGAGGAGTGGGAGTAAAAGAGAGAAGGGGGTTGTTGGGGGGAGTCGTCTCGTCGAAGGAGCAAGAAAGGCACGGGTAAATATGTTGCTGTGTCGGGTCAGCTGTGTCGGCATTCTTGCTCGATCCTCGTGTACTATATCAATGCAGAAGTTTGAAGTCGGTGAGATGTATATTGTCGGTCGGCCGACACGTTTTTTTCCCTACGAACTGTGACTTCTTATCCGCTGTGACGACTTCGAGAGTGACTACAACTACAATACTTGTATTTCCTCGAAGTGTCACTTTCTTATAATATCAGCTAAAGAAATCAGAGGTTTGAAATTTTCGGGGAAACTAAATTCAAACAAGGTTTAAGAGTCAACAACGGTACGACGAATCTCCTTCCTTTCTTTATATTGTGATGAAACGCCAAAAATTCCGCGCTTCGCGCGGAAACTTCATTTAGACGAGTCGAGAAAGGTACAACGAATCGTGTTCTTTCTCTAATAATTTGAGGAAACGTCAAAGCTTTCGCGCTTCGCGCGAGAGTGGGGGAAACTGAATTCAGATGAATAGGGCTTAATAAGATGCGAAAACGGTACGAGGAATCGTCTTCCTTTCTCTATATCAGGGGCGTAAATCCCGGGGGGGGATGGGGGGCTGCATCCCCCCCTGGCTTGAAGTAGGGGGGGTGGCCTGTACAATCATCCCCCCTGATATTACAAAAAAAAGAGAGAAAAAAGGAAGAAGAAGAAAAAAAATGTGATTTTTTCAATTTCAGCATAATGCATGAGAAATTAGTTATGTTTTTGTTATGTATGTATAACTGTATAGCCTACACGTATACAGTATGTCACGATCATTAAGAGTAGTTTCGCGACGTGCGCGAACAAGCACTTCATAAACTTCAGAATAATTTTTCGTTATTTTGCAAGGTATTATTAAAGCCCAGACGTAAAGTAGGCGAGCGCGCGAGCGCTTAAAAAGTCATGTACAGTAGATGCCCGGCTCCCCCCCCCCCCCCGCTGGCTTTTCCTGCCTTGGAGACCCCCCCCCAAAAAAAAAAAAAAAAAAAAAAAAAAATCCGGAACACTGCTAAATGTACACCACCCCCCCCCCCCCCCCCCCCCCCCCCCCCCCCCCCAATTTCAGGTGAGCTCTAGTTGATCGAGGGGGACTGGGGCCAATGCTTTTACTTTTCAAAATGAAATAATCCTGAATGAGCTTTGATCAATTTTTCTATGATATTCAAGATATTTTATAACCTCCTTTTTACATTTCTCAGGAGTCCAAAGAGAGAGAGAAAAAAGCCCACCCCCTTTTAAAAGAAATTAGGAGTCGAGAATGGTACAACGAAACGTCTTCTTTCTCTAATGATTAATGAAACGTAAAAGCTTCCGCGCTTTGCGCGGGCGGGGGAAGGGAAAAACTGAATTCAGATGAGGATTAAAAGTCGAGAACGGTACAACGAATCGTCTTCTTTCTCTAATGATTTAATGAAACGTAAAAGCTTCCGCGCTTCGCGCGGGATTGGAGGGGGGAAACTGAATTCGGACGAGGAATAAGAGTCGAGAACGGTACAACGAATCGTCTTCTTTCTCTAATGATTTATGAAACGTAAAAGCTTCCGCGCTTCGCGCAGGAGGGGAGGGGGGAACTGAATTCAGACGAGGATTAAGAGTCGAGAACGGAACAACGAATCGTCTTCTTTCTCTAATGTTTTAATGAAACGTAAAAGCTTCCGCGCTTCGCGCGGGAAGGGGGTGGGGGGACTGAATTCAGACGAGGATTAAGAGTCGAAAACGGAACAACGAATCGTCTTCTTTCTCTAATGATTTTATGAAACGTAAAAGCTTCCGCGCTTCGCGCGGGAGGGGAGGGGGGGGGGGAACTGAATTCAGACGAGGATTAAGAGTCGAGAACGGAACAACGAATCGTCTTCTTTCTCTAATGTTTTAATGAAACGTAAAAGCTTCCGCGCTTCGCGCGGGAAGGGGGTGGGGGGGGGGGGGGGGACTGAATTCAGGCGAGCGAATCGTCTTCTTTCTCTAATGATTTTATGAAACGTAAAAGCTTTCGCGCGGGAGAGGGGGGGGGGGAACTGAATTCAGACGAGGATTATTTTTTAGAACGGTACAACGAATCGTCTTCTTTCTCTAATAGTGTTTGTTGTTTGTTCGTTTGTGTGTGTGCGCGTGTGTGAGTGTTTGTGTGTGTGTGTGTGTTGTGTGTTTGTGTGTGCGCGATCGCGCGCGCTTGCGTAAATTAGTGTGGGCGTGTGCTCGTGCTAGTATGTGATGGCTATCGCCGATCACCCCCCCCCCCCCCCATTCCTCGGTACGGATTTACGCCCCTGCTCTATATTGTGATGAAACGACAAAAAAACCGCGCTTCGCGCGGAAGGGGAAAACTTCATTTAGACGAGTCGAGAACGGTACGACGAATCATCTTCTTTCTCTAATAATTTAAAGAAACGTCAAAGCTTCTGCGCTTTGCGCGAGAGGGATGACTGAATTTAGACAAAATTAATAGGGCTTATTTAGAGTCGAAAACGGTACAACGAATCATCTTCTTTCTCTAATAATTTAAGGAAACGTCAAAGCTTCTGCGCTTCGCGCGAGAGGGGTGACTGAATTCAGACAAAATTAATAGGGCTTATTTAGAGTCGAAAACGGTACAACGAATCGTGTTTTTTGTTTAATAATTTGAGGAAACGTCAAAGCTTTCGCGCTTCGCGAGAGAGGGGGAAAACTGAATTCAGATGAATAGGGCTTAATAAGATTCGAAAACGGTACGAGGAATCGTCTTCCTTTCTCTATATTGTGATGAAACGCCAAAAAACCGCGCTTCACGCGGAAGGAGAAAACCTCATTTAGACGAGTCGAGAACGGTACAACGAATCGTCTTCTTTCTCTAATAATTTAAGGAAACGTCAAAGCTTCCGCACTTCGCGCAAAAGGGGAAAACTGAATTTAGACAAAATTAATAGGGCTTATTTAGAGTCGAAAACGGTACAACAAATCGTGTTCTTTCTCTAATGATATGAGGAAACGTCAATACTTTCGCGCTTCGCGCGACAGGGGGAAGCTTAAGAGGCTTAAGAGTCGAGAACAGTACACCGAATCGTCTGCTTTTTCTCATAATTTAATGAAACGTCAAAGCTTCCGCGCTTTGCGCGGGAGGGGGGGGGGGAAATGAATTCAGAAAAGGATAAACAGTCGAGAACGGTACAGCAAATCGTCTTCTTTTTTTATAATAATTTAATGAAACGTCAAAGCTTTCGCGCTTCGCGCGGGAAGGGGGGGGGGGGACTTCATTCAGCCAAGGATTACCAGTCGAAAACGGTACAATTAATCGTCTTCTTTTCTTAATAATAATAATAATAATAGTGGGTTCTTGTATAGCGCTCATGTCAGTCAGATTCGACCCTCCTGGCGCTCCCGATTATTACCCTGGCTAAAGCTATGGTCACAAATCTGAGCAGCGACCGGCCGATCAGTAGCCTGCTCGGTCGCTGCTGGAATAAGGCATCGCCCAGCGATTAGGTCGGTGCCCGGGCGGCGACCTACCAGGCACCGAGCGTATTTTGGGCGGCGAGTGAAAAGTGAGCAGGCGCCGCCCAAATTTTAACTCCGCGCTAAAACTTCAGCGGCGACCGAGCGATGCCCTAAAATCGAGCGGTGCCTGGGCGGCCGCCGCTCGGTGGCCGGGCAGCCGCCGGGCAGAATTGGTTAAAAACTCGCCGCTCGGCCGCCGAGCAGCCTACTTTTGGGTAATGTGACCATAGCATAAGCAAACGTTTAAGGCTCATCACCCACACCCCCCTAATGAGCGCGCTTTTAAGTGATTATCTTGCTCACTACCGCCCCTCCCTAAAATAAGATCCTAGCTCCGCGCCTGCATTAAAATATATAGCTATGATGCTGACTAAATTGCTAAGAAATAATTCGTATATTTATGTCGTCGAGGAAAATGACCATTTTTCGCATATGCAAATACTATAGATAGTCCATAGGAAAAACAATTTAGGCTTCGGCCCCAGGATTATAGGGTTGAATTTGTAGATATTGGACATTTAATTTTGTCGGTAATTGGTGGCTAGTTTTGTCGGTAATCGTTGGCCTCTACACCCCCCCCCCCACTGAAAAAGGTCTAGCGACGCCCCTGTTTTTATTGTTATATGATGTTACAGATTAATACTTTTAATTGCAGAGGTCTGCATGACAATTTTAAAAGAAAGAAAGTTTTTAATTTTTTAAGAGAATTTGGGTATGATATAATCTTTCTTCATTGCAGGAAACCCACTTTAGGATAGATGATGAGAAGCTGTGGCGTACTCAGTGGGAAGGGGAGGCAGTTTTTGGCAGCTATTGTTCCAATAGCCGAGGTGTGGCTATCTTGTTTAAAGCTTCTTTGAAAATATCTTTTCACCTGGATCCTGAGGGAAGATATATTATACTCCATGTTAATGATGTACACTTTATTCTTGTCAACTTATATGGTCCTAACAAAGACTCACCAGATTTTTTTTGTTAATGTTTTTGCTAAGTTAGATGAAATAGGTAACTCTCATGTTATTTTAGCAGGAGATTTGAATATTGCGGTAGGCCCTTTAGATTATGAGGGTTCCAATGCAACCCACTCTAATGCTCGTGCCAAATTGCTTTTAATATGTATGTAGAAGAACTAAGTCTTGTAGATGTATGGAGAAGAGATCATACTCATGATAAGATTTGTACACGCCATCAGAAAATTCCATTTGTTTCCTCCAGGTTAGACTATATTTTTATTTCTAGTGATTTGTTGAATTGCGTAAAGAAATCTAAAATTGTGACTGATATTTGTTCTGATCATTGTATGGTAACACTAGCACTGTCACTAAATGATTCACCTCAGGGCAGGGGATACTGGAAACTGAACACTGCACATTTGAAACATTCAGAATTTTGCAATTTCATTAAAGACAAAATTAATGAATTTAAGGAATTTCATGCTGAATGTGATCTAAATCCACATATTATCTGGGATGCATTCAAATGCACAATGGCTGGTCATTGTATGGAGTATTGCAGTAGAAAGAAAAAAGAAAGGAATTTGACTAAGAATAATTTACTAAAGAGTATATCCTTACTTAAAGAAAAAATTGGTTCATTGAAAAAGGATAATAGTTCAAATGAAGAACTGCAAGATATCAAATTAGAAGTTGAAGAAGCACAGTTGAATGAACTTCTGGATACTGAAACTGCTGGCTCTATACTGTATAGTAAGGTCTAGATTAAAGTGGGCTGAACACGGAGAAAAAAGCTCTAAATACGGCAATTTAGAAAAACGGTCCTATGAAAGAAAAACTATACGCCAACTGAAGGCGAACAATGAGCAAATCATCACTGATCCTAAAAGAGTACTTCAGGAAATTCATTCTTTTTATAAAGCTTTATACTCTTCAGAAGTATCTCTTGAGGATAGGGACACTATCAAGGATTTTATCGCCCCTTTGAATATACGTACCTTATCAGATGATTCAATTTCTGCTCCAAACAGACCTTTAACCAAAAATGAACTTTGGACTACATTACAGAATATGGGAACAAATAAGAGTCCAGGACTAGATGGCCTTCCTTGTGAATTTTATTTAACCTTTTTCAATGATATCATAGATTTATTACTCCACTCTTATAATTATTCCTTTCAAGAAGGAATTTTATCACAATCTCAAAGAAGTGGAATTATCACGCTTCTTCCAAAAAAGGGTAAAGATCCATTGTTAGTGAAGAATTATCGCCCTATCTCTCTATTGAATGTTGACTATAAATTATTAGCCAAAGTTATGAGCTCCCGTTTGAAGTGTTGTATACATTCTTTGATATAAAGTACAGATCAACAAGGGTTTATGAAGGGACGCAACATTGGGGCCAATATTCGGGTTATAATTGATTTAATTGAATACACAGACTATATGAATAAGCCAGCTACAATTATTTTGTTAGATTTTGAGAAAGCGTTTGATAGAATAGAACATGATTATTTATTTTCAGTCTTGGACTATTTTAATTTTGGAGACAATGTTATAAGATGGATAAGGACTTTTTACAATGACAGAACTAGCTGTGTGTTAAACAATGGTTTTATGTCCAATCCGGTTGCAATTAAAAGAGGAATATTCCAGGGGTGCCCAATATCCCCTCTTTTATTTATACTAGTTATTGAAATTCTGGCTATTTCAGTACGACACAATCCGGGGATAAAGGGAATTTCAGTTGGCAACTTTGAACAGAAGATAAGTCTTTTTGCAGATGACACAACTTGTTTTTTGAGTGGGGAAACAGTTTCCTTTAAACATTTATTTGTAACGTTGACTCAGTTTGCAAAATGTTCAGGTTGTCGCATTAAGTAAGTCAGATGCAATTCATATAGGAAAGCTGAAAGGCAGTACAGTTATTCCACAAGATGCATTAGGGTTGAATTGGAAATCAAAAACGTTTAAGGCTTTAGGAGTGGTTTTCTCATTGAACACAAAAATGCTTTACGAACTGAATTTTGTTCCCAGACTTGTCATTATAGAACAGATTTTAAATTGTTGGAGGCATAGAAGCCTATCCTTGTTGGGCAAAATTGCTGTTGTAAAGTCGCTTTTACTCCCCCAAATGTTATTTTTGTTTTCAGTATTATGCATCGACCTGCCAAACTCTTTCTTTAAAAGATTAAATGGTTTTCTTTTTAAATTCATTTGGAGCAATGGCAATGACAGAGTTAAGAGAGATATATTATGCAATGATTATGAAGAAGGGGGGGTCTAAGGATGATTAATCCTTTAGTTTTTGCACAAGCGCACAAAGTTTTGTGGATGGCTAAACTCTTAGACGATAAATATGAAAGTTGTTGGAAAACAATAGAAATATATATTCTTTCTACCTTTTGTGATGACCATCGTTCCCTTTTTAAGGCAGATGCCCCTGATTCGGTTTTGGCAAAACTTCAAAATTGCCAGTTAACAGCGTCTATTAAGACATGGTATTTATATAGGCAAGAGATGAAAAGAGAACAAGGTTTAATATGTCAGTTTCATTTACAAGATTTTATTTGGTGGAATAGAAATGTAAGATTGCAATATAGAACACATTTTGTCTATCCAGTTTGGTATGAAAGGGGTATTCATTCCATTTTTCAATTACATAATGGTTTTGGTTACCCCAAAAAAATTGAAGACCTCGTAATTGAGTTTGACATTCCTATTAGAGATCAAAGAAAATATGACTCCCTCATGAATGGCATATTTTGGGAGTGGTTTGATAATTCTCTTAATGTGGATGAGAATATATTTAATCAAATTTTTAAAGATCTATAAAGTCAAAAGAAAATGTCTAAGTATACATACAATATTCTGCTAAAGAAATATAGTTGTACTAATGCCAAAAGGGAGAGTAAATGGGAGGAACTCTTTGGCCATCAACCCAAAGAGAAGGATTGGTCGATTATTCATACGAGTAACTTTTGTTGCACAATTGAGACTCAGTTAAGGAGTTTTTATTTTAAAATTTTCCATAATGCTATTGGTTTTAATGCATTTTTGTTCAAGATTGGGAGAAAGGAGTCTGCTAATTGTTAATTTTGTTCAGATTTTCCAGAAAAGTGACTTTAGATTACTTGTTTTGTGACTGTAGGAGAGTTGTACCACTGTGGGAAAAATTGGTGGATAAGATTAACACTGGCACTGATCACAGTTATAATCTGACTCTGTCAATACAAGGGACAAATACGCCTCTTGTATAAATTGTCTCTGTTTATGTTTAAAATATTACATTTACTCATGTAGGTTTCAGGGAAAAGAACTTATTTTCGAAGCATTTATTTCAATGGTAAAGTTCAAACAAAAAATAGAATATAAAATTGCCCAAAAGAAAAATAAGTTACAAGTCTATCACTTTTAACTGAAATTTAGGAGTAGTCTTGCAAAGCTCTGTTGTCATTAACATCTTCATTGACTTTTTGTAATGTAAACTTGCCCTCTGGGAAAGTATTAGTCCACTGCCTGGACTGTTCTCTACATGATCCGTGCTCGCTCACATATCATATTAGTACACCATAATAAACACGTACGGACACACAGCCTGAGAACAACCCGGGAAAGGTGGGGGTACCCTCAATCGCCCTTTTTTTTTTTTAATACAGACTCGGAATTTTACAAAAGTAATTCACATCGTCTCTTATGCTTATACCCAGCACATCCCTCTGTTTTTCTTAAAGAGTTTCATAGTTTACTTGCCCGCCAGCAGATCGATGGCTAAAGACATGGCTACATAATGAATCATGTTCAAATTGTTGACTCTAGTCCCTACCCCAGTCACAAGTATTGTACCCTTCTTCCATAATGAAATTATGATGAAATTATGATGAATTTATGATGAAACATAAGACAAACAACTTCCTTACATGAACATTTACAAATATACTGAGACCATCAGGTCCGTAGATGAAAGTCGTTTTTTTCTTCTTAACAATGAAACTTAAATGCTGATGAATATCAGATAAATCTAATAAGTATAAGTGTACAGGCGCGGATCCAGGATTTCTTAGGGGGGGGGGGCCCAAATTTGAAATTATGCGAGCCAAAAATTGGAACGTAATGGTGACCAGCAGTGACGTAATGCGGGGGGGGGGTGGGTGCAGGGAGGGGCGAGTTTCCCCCCTCCCTCCTCCTCGAAACGCGATAGCTTTGACGTTTCATTAAATTATTAGAGAAAGAAGACGATTCATAGTACCGTTCTCGGAAATAATCCTCGTCTGAATTCAGGTTCACCCCCCGCGCGAAGCGCGGAAACTTTTACGTTTCATTAAATAATTAGAGAAACAAGACGATTCGTTGTACAGTTCTCGACTCTTAATCCTCGTCTGAAAACAGGTTCCCACCTCCCGCGCGAAGCGCGGAAGCTTTTACGTTTCATTAAATCATTAAAGAAACAAGACGATTCGTTGTACATTTCTCGACTCTTAATCCTCGTCTGAATTCAGTTTTCCCCCTCCCGCGCGAAGCGCGGAAGCTTTTATGATTCATTAAATCATTAGAGAAAGAAGACTATTCGTTGTACCGTTCTCGAAAATAATCCTCGTCTGAATTCATTTTCACCGCCCCCCCCCCCGGCCCCTCCTGCGCGAAGCGCGGAAGCTTTTACGATTCATTAATTCATTAGAGAAAGAAGACGATTCGTTGTACAGTTCACGACTCTTAATCCTCGTCTGAATACAGGTTACCCCGCCCGCGCGAAGCGCGGAAGCTTTTACAATTCATTAAATCATTAGAGAAAGAAGACAATTCGTTGTACCGTTCTCGAAAATAATCCTAGTCTGAATTCATTTTCTCCCCCCCCCCCGGGCCCCTCCCGCGCGAAGCGCGGAAGCTTTTACGATTCATTAAATCATTAGTGAAAGAAGACGATTCGTTGTACCGTTCTCGACTCTTAATTCTTGTCTAAATTCAGTCCCACCCCCCCCCCCTCCTGCGCGAAGCGCGGAAGCTTTTACATTTCTTTAAATCATTAGAGAAACAAGACGATTTGTTAATTCTTAATTCTTGTCTAAATGTAGTCCCAAACCCCCCCCCCCCTCCCGCGCGTAGCGCGGAAGCTTTTACGATTCATTAAATCATTAGAGAAAGAAGACAATTCGTTCTACCGTTCTCGACTCTTAATTCTTGTCTAAATTCAGTCCCACCCCCCCCCCCCTCCTGCGCGAAGCGCGGAAGCTTTTACATTTCTTTAAATCATTAGAGAAACAAGACGATTTGTTGTACCGTTCTCGATGCTTAATCCTCGTCTGAGTTCAGTTTCCCCCCTCCCGCGCGAAGCGCGGGGGCTTTTACGTTACATTAAATTATTAGAGAAAGAAGACGATGCGTTGTACCGTTCTCTACACTAATCTTTGTCTGAATTTTAAAGATGTTCTTTGTCTGCTCCTTTTTCTTTCTACGTCCTCTTCCTTTTCTCTCCTCTTTCTTTTTTTAGTGGGGGGGGGGGGGGCGGTGATTGTTTGGGTACCGCCCCCACCGCCCCCCTGGCTACGCGCCTGCGGTCAGATTAACACATTTTGATACCTTGTCCGACCCCAGAAGCTCAGACGTTTAAGGCAATAAATTACAGTCAGACAAGCATTCAGGGGCCCGCCTTAGGGCCCCTGGTGGGGTCGAGGCGGTGGAGCCCCCGGAAGCTCGGGTTTTTTTAGGCGTTTAATTACGGTCAGATGAGCATTTTTTATAATCCTTATTATTTTGTCACACTGGCAGAACACGTGGGGCGTGGGGTCAAGGGGACAAAGCCCCCCAAAATCAGGGGTTTTAGGCATTAAATTACCGTCAACTGAGCATCGAGGGGCCCGTCTTAGGGCCCAAGGTGGAATCCAGGGGGCAGAGCCCCGGAAGCTCAGGGGTTTTAGGCGTTTATTTACCTTCAGATGAGCATTTTGTTATAATCCTTATTATTTTGTGTCACTGGCAGGACACTATTTGGCGTGGGATCCAGGGGGCGGAGCCCCCCAAAATCAGGGTTTTTTAGGCATTAAATAACCGTCAGATGAGCATCGAAGGGCCCACCTTAGGGCCCTAGGTGGAATCCAGGGGGTAGATCCCCCGGAAGCTTAGGGGTTTTAGGCATTTAATCACGGTCAGATGATCATATTTTGATGCCTCTTTATTTGTTAACACTGGCAGTTAACTATTCTTTCTTTCTTGCTCTCTTTCTTTTTTTTATTTCTCTTTAATATACTTTTTTTGTTAAAGTGTGGGGGGGGGGGGGGGGCTCGAGGCTCCCGATTCCCGCCGTTCCTCGGGCCCTGACATGTAGGAATCTCAAGAATCATATTTCTTGCCTGGCTGTAAATTTAGGAATTTGTCATTTTCCAACAAACGCATAAAAAAGTATAATTTACTAAAAAGTGAGGAAAAATCTCGGAAATTATGTAATTTCAGCATTATTTGTAATCCACAATTATGGAATTAGAAATAAAACACGTTTGAATTTGATTTCCCCCAAGCCCCTCCCCCCCCTCTATCAGTACGCCAGTATCTCCTATTTTCCTTTTTTCTTTCCCTTTCCTTCCTTCTCTATTATTTTTTTGATTGGGGGGGGGGGGGCAACAGCCTGGGAGGCAAGGCCCTTTCGCCCCCCCCGATCTCCATCTTCCCCCTTTTCTTTTCTTCTTCCTATTCTTTCTTTCCCTTTCTCTCCTCTTTCCCTTTCCCTTCTTTTCCTTTCTTCTCTCTTTTTTTTTTTTTTTTTTTTTTTTTTTTTTGCCGGGGGGGGGGGGGGGGCCAAGGCCCGCTCGGCCCCCCCTGGATCCGCGCCTGTAAGTGTATACATGCAATCAAATGAAATATGATGAAATACACATGAAAAAACAATCTTGAAAGAAAAAGAATGAGCTATAAAAAGTGTGTAATAAACGAGAAATGTATATTGACAATCAATTTAAGTGCACAAAGTGCTAATTTGAATGCTACAAATGAATTAGAATACAAGAAGTACACCGCCGCGTTGTCCGAAAATCGTGTTGCGCCAAATCGAATGACCAAATAGCGAAAGAAGCACATTGTTCATTAATTTCAGTTGAATGAAACATTACGTAGATTCTAACGGAAATTCCATAGATTTGAAAACTAGAAAAGGGAATATAAACCCGAGATATACCTGACTGCACTAAAATCGTCGAATTTAAACGCAAGACAAATTAATTTGAATGACAAACTCGCGAATTTGGCCGGGAAATCCTATAGTTAAAGCATGTTATCATCTGCAAAACATGTTAATAACATCAAAGTAAACTGTTATAACCTGTAAATGAGGTAAGCTTATATATAGCTTAAATTAACAATCATTGGGAGTAAAGTTACTTCAAGTTCAAAGGAAAATCTAGCTACTTCCTTCTTTGTATGGCTTTCATACAAAGTGACACAAAAATTGAGATTTGGAGAAAAGTCATTCCAATGATTATAACATGTCTATATGATATCACATTTTGAAAGCAAATTATTTGTAGGTATGCATCTTTGAAGCAATAGTACTGGCTGTTTACCTATAAGGAATGAGTAATAAAATAAGCAAAACAAATCAATCATCAAAGAAAAAATAAGGCCAGTTCTATCGAAAACAGGAGCTAGTATGAATAGCAAAAAAGAAAATCAATATATAATATGAAATAAAGCAGGTAATGTCAAAATATACATCCACAGCGTTTGAAAAATCAACATAATTATGCTAATCGATCTGAAATATGATTAATATACAACGCAAATATTTATTAAAAAAAGAAATTTGTGGGTAATATAAAACAAAAGCTCGTTTTGAGGGAAGTTCTAAATTAGTGTTCTTTCAAATGCCGTTCTAATTTAACCTTTTCATTTTTTGGGCCTGCGAATGGAACATATAGTACCTTTAATAGCTAGCAGTCAACTTATGACCTGAGATATTAAGGGAGAAAGAAAATAGCTTCCATTTTCTCCTAATGAAACAACTTTAGGGCCTACCTATAGTATTCCCTATATTTGCATATATATATATATATATATATATTTATCATCAGTCTGATTTTCCTCAAACTTTTAAAAAATCTGTTTGTCCATTTGTCTGCTTTTATAAATACCAAGAAATTCTTGGACTGGACTTGGCCTTTATATATGATTCTGCAGTCTAACCAAGGAGTTACTGGCACTCCTTGGTCTAACACCAAATGTCAGATGAATGCATGGATTAAAAAAATAAAAAATTATTGCCAGGGAGTCAATCAAACCAACAAAATTCATAAACCCCACCTAAACTTGTTTTCCTCGTTGTGGCATTGGATCAATATTATTGAAGATTCATTTTCAATCAATGGCTGGAAGTTGATCCTCGTCTTGGACTTGGGTGTTCCAGAAACATGTAGCCTCTTAGTAACATGCTGTAAGGATACCAAAATACACATTCAGTATGAATAATTGCTTGTTAAAAAATACAAAAACATAGATCTAGGTGATGGTGCTGATTTGCAAAAAAAAAAAAAAAAAATCATACATAATAATAATAATAATAGCTCACATTTATAATGCGCCTAATACTACGTTTCTAGGCGCGGAACATATTATTACCCCGGTCATCGGATTCAGGCTTACCCGCACACAATGTATGCACATTCTCCACTCCCTGGGGAGCATTCCAGCCAGTCGCCATTTTACAAGCGCCACTTGCTAATCAAACCACATTAGCTTTCGCATCCTACCGGGTACCCATTTTAACACCTGGGTGGAGAGTGGCAAATGTAGATCAATGTCTTGCCAAAGGACATTAGTGCCGCGGCGGGACTTGAACCGCGGACCTTGTGATCCACAGTCCGGTGACTTATCCACTCGACCACGACACCAGGAATACAACATTTGTATCATTATAATGATATTATAATGCATTATTGTGATATTTGTTCTCGCCTATAGGCGAGAACAAATATCACAATAATGCAAGAAAGAGTCTACAAACATAATTAATTTCAAAGATTTTCATTTCACTGTAGCCTATTGAATTAAGTAGCAGAAAAAAAGGATTTTTTTTTAAGGGGGAAGAAAGCTATAGAAAGGGAACAGTAAAGAACAAAAACAAACCAAAGATTGTCACAAGACGCAAGATCGAGTACATTCATGACATTGCACCTTTTTTTTACAGTTCGACCAAGCGATGAAGGATTTTTGTCCGACAAGAAAGGTACACCTAGATCTAGAGATGAAATTTAAATGTGTTTGTTTGATTATTTACCTTTGTTGGTGGTGTGCCAGGTGAAAAACAATTTGACCCTTTTTTGCTTTTGGGTGTCGTTGCTTTCCTTTTTGGAGTAGAAGGGCTAGAAGAGCTAGAAGAGGCAATTACGGTGTGGTTTTGAAGTGTCCGTTCGTAGATTAGTTCGACTTGTTGACTTCTCATGGAGTGTACATTTATAACTTTCTTCACACATTTGTCGCATACATGCTGCGATTTGTTTGTAGAAAAGTCACCAAATATGTCTTTAAAACTCTTCTGCAAGCCACTCGTAGAATTTTCGTAGAATTTATATTAATGTAGTGTTTGCAGGTAACTAGGGCAGTAGGCCTACTCACAAATCATACACCACCTAACAGGTCTCATTGCTAATTACTTTAGTCCTTCTTTCACATGATTTCAGTGCTATTTAATGCTATTTAATTCAGATTTCTTTCTAATTTATGTTTCCATTTGTTGCAATAAGCTATATTTCTCGTATTTATACTGATTTATTTTACAAATTCAATATATCATGTTATGCTATGTTCTATGTCATATAAATTACATTATGTGTTATTAATTTTGTTTGTAAACATTTGTAATTCGGCTAAACGCCGCGATGAAAGTTTTATTTGAAATGAACCATTTTGAATGAATGAATAATTGGCAAACTCAGTTTCAATTGCTAGTCAACTTTTATCCAATACGATGTATGCATGCTTAATACATTGGGACAATAGTGCATGCGCTGCACGCATAACAAATAGCATTGCACATATCTTTCACATTCACCAACATACACCCAGAGTTTTTGGGAACTAGAGATAGATGCCATGTGTTGCGTCTGGCCAGATGAAAGGGGCTACCTGTAGATTTATACATGTTGTGGTGCATCCGGGGGGGGGGGGTGGAAGCATGATGGGTATAGACATGTGCAAATCCTATTATGCATGGATATCCCAACAATAATGAAAATTGTAAATAACTTCGTAGGGCGCTTCGGGTTTTTTTTTACGTGTTGGAATTGTGCTTATTTGATGTGCGATAATGTGGTGGAGAAACGTTTACAGTGCACTCTCGTTATAAAGAACACCGATATAACAAAATTTCATTATAAAGAAGTAAAATCTCTGGTCCCATATGTGGGATTCCCTTTGTATTCTATTGTTTTTGCAACCCTGATACATGTATAAAGAAATTTGATTATAAAGAAATTTCATGGGTCCCGAGGACTTCTTTATAATGAAAGTGCACTGTACATGGTGTTCTAGAGGTGAAGGATATGCAGGATGTTAAGAATGTGGATAAGATATCCCTCCCCGCCCGTGGCAGTGACCAATAAAAGACAATGACACCATGGACCGTGTGTTGACTGGTCTGACATAAGTGTAACGTTTATATTTAGGAAAAGTCTGTTGACCTCCAAAGTATATACAGTATTTAAGATAATTACTATTTTTTTTTATCAATGATGGTCCAAACGTAAAGCATTGGTGGAGGAGTACATGTATGGGCCAGGAGGAAGTACACTCCCTTCACAATGGCGATTGCCTCATTCACATATGATGTATGTCATCACTCTCAAGTGAAGCAAGTATTGGAACAAGGGAACAACCTCTCGAGAGGAGTATAGGGGGAAGTGTCGTGGCAGTATTGGAATGCCCTTACAGGTACACTCCCCTCAAGAAGTTGTTCCCTCATTCACTTACAGTGCACTCTCGTTATAAAGAACACTGATATAACAATATTTCATTTTAAAGAAGTAAAATCTCTGGTCCCATATCTTGGATTTCCTTTGTATTCTATTGTTTTGGCAGCCCTGATATAAAGAAATTTCGTTATAAAGAAACAATTTCATGGGTCCCAAGGACTTCTTTATAACGAGACGACCAAGATGTGACTTTTGCTTTGGACTACCATCCCCCTGTTCATGAGGAAAATGATGAACAACCGAAGATTTGGGGGTATGAGTTACAGGTTAATGCTAGTGTTGGACAATAATTAAAAGATTAAGGTGTTAGCAAAATCAACAGGTACAATTACTTTGGCTACATGCAGTGTTTGTTGAAGGCATGCTGAAGGGATTTTAATGTAGGCCTACTGGTACATGTCTTGAACTGTTTTGATGTTGCACATAATTTTGTGTAATGTTCCTGTGATTGGAGGATGACTGTTGTTGATGAAGGATTCTGGTGGTGAGAGGATGCATTACCCATACGGGGAATACATCCTCTCACCTACTGATTTTGATGTTGGAAGTGAATGTTGGGATAGTGTCTGTACTCACATTGGCTGGAGTTGTTCATGGGTGAAATTGTCCGAAGTCCTCCCAAATTAGATTTGGGTAGCGTTGACGCATGCGGTTGAAGACGCATGCGGTTGAAGACGCATGCGGTTGAAGACTATCACATGAACATAACAAATGATCTTCCATGGAAAACATTTATCAAAAGTTTATATTTAATTGTAAAGTGTCAGTACAAGGTGGCAGATTTACAATGTATTCCACACACAAAAAAGACAATCGGCATGGTCCTTGTCACATACTCTGAGAAACTATAGCGACATATTGCTGAAAGTGGAAAGGATAGGGAAGATGACTATGAGTGTACCAGTGGTAGTCATGATGAGAGCAATTTATACTAAGAATCACTGATTGCTATGTGCACTCAAGTAGCCAGCAGTAACTTTTGAGATGTTGGTATTACACAATGTGTGTTATGGGTAGTTGGATTTTTTTCTTTTAAAGTCTACAAAATTATGAGAACCTTAAATAATTTTTAATTGGTAAAATGACCTTTTAAAGGAAAATGCAAGATTTTGCAACCAATGACAACAAAGCATGCCAAGTGAGTGTGTTGTTTGTAACATATTTTTTCATATGCTCTGGCCTACAACAAATTTGTCAGAGATGCAGAGGTAAATTTATGGTGAAATACATAGTCTTACATGTATAATAGCCCCAAAGGTGAAAGTGATTTCACACGCCCTAATATTTTTTAATACACATCCATTTTTCACAAAATTATACCTATTAGGTGACAAAAAAAAATGGCGGTCAAACCTTCCAGGGAGGGTCGGTCAGTCAGCATTTTTTATTGTGTTTTTGACATTAAATTTTTCGATTAAAAAACATGGAAATTATTTGTTCTCAGCTTCTCGCTCACTCACTGCACTCGCAACTTTTCATCCAATTTTTTTGTCAAAATGGCTGATTTTCCTTGTTTCCAACAAAATTTACAATGATAAAATATAGACCTAAACACCTCAAAATAACAGTAAAATACAAAGACTGACAAATGGAGGAATGAGCCGGAGAGCCAGTAAGGCCCAAAAGTAGCCCACACCTTTACAAAAATATGTATACAATGCATGATATACACAGAAAAAAGAAACAATTAACAAAAGTTGAACGCGTAAAAAAGACTCTGACAAAAACCATTACGACAAGACAAATGTGGACATGCTCTAAAGAAATTACTCATAATTACTAATCAGCTAACGTTTAAGTAGGTTTCGAAAGTGTTTTGTATTTTTTGATTCTTTGATTAGTTTAGGGATTGAATTCGAAAGGATTAGGCCGGCTGCTTGTATACCATGATCAGAGAAAGCTTTCTTATTGAGTGTATGAGAAAGATCATTAATTTGTGTTGTTTAGTAATGGTAAGTATCAGAGCGCCTTTTGAAGTAGTCTTTGAAAGACACTGGTAAATTATTAATATAGAATGTATGCATAAATACGCCAAGTTCAAGAGTATACATGTCTATTACAGTATCGTGCATGCGCATTCAGTTTCAGCAGTTCCCTACGAAGAAGAAGTGTTCAAGCGATGCCCGTTATGGACAGAAATTGCTTGAAAACACTGACATCGTAAGTAAAAAATGGTTGTATATGTGATGTAAATGTTGATTAATATCGTGTTAAGATCTCGGTGAGCACAAACATGGAGAGCTCCTAGTCAGGAATCCGCCTGACAAGCAATAGTTCATATCCTGCCCGGTTGACGTGAATTGACAAGCAATAGTTCATATCCTGCCCGGTTGACGTGAATTCACGCGCATGAAAATATGCTGGTAATGATGTCTGTCCTTTGTATGAGGGGACTGACCTAACAACACCTCAAGGAAATTTTGGACGGTAATAGGTAGGGTGGGGACTTGAGTAACCGGACACTTAATTTTGTGCGTTTTTTCAGAATATGTTGCCAAAAAACATAATTGAGTAACCGGACACTTAATTTTGTGCGTTTTTTCAGTAGTGTAAAATCTAAACAGTTAAAAAGTTACTCGCTCAAAATCGCTCAAATTTTGTATCAATTTGAAGAAGAAAAAAAATCACATTTTCACTTACCCATCATTGATGCCATTTGCCTCATGATCATCTTGAACTTTCAACTTTGGGAACAATTGCAGAATACCCTACCACGGTTTTACAGAATTAGAACTAGGCCTAACAGTCTGACGAATATTAGAAATATAAACTAGAAGCCAAGAGTCCAACGACCATCGACCAACAATCTGACAAATATTACAAATTGAAACCAACGACCATCGACCAAATACTATTGAATGGAAGAGTCCAACGACCATCGACCAACAGTCTGACAAATATTAGAAAAAGAGACCAATGACCATCGACCAAATAGTGAGGCATATTTGTTTAAAAGAGCCAACGACCAACGACCATCGACCATCGACCAAAGACTCACAAGTATTAAAAAAGAAGCCAACGACCAACGACCAACGACCATCGACCAAAGACTCACACTTGTTGATTAAAAAAGCACAAAACTATTATTTTTCTTTTGTATTTTTAGAACGAGACATTACTTGTTGATTGAAATATCTAATAGGGTCTTTGAAAGCAGACTAGCAGTGTAAAAGAGGGCACAAGGTACAAACAAATACGTGTGTGTGACTATGAGCGGGCTGGACATTTTGTGTTACTGAAATGGGCTTAGAATTCAAGTAATTCATCTATTAAATGACTATAACAGACAATAAACAAGACAAAGGTAAGGACAAGAATCAGTGCTTATCAATTTAACAGACATTTTGCATGAAATACCATCAGGAAAGCCATCTAGATTTGTCACAAATTAGCGACAAACACATCAAACTCAGCGCTGCAATGGCGCACAAAACGGCGTAGAATTCAACTTTTCATCCACCAAATGAATTCAAACACTTGCATTATACAATCTTCAATACCTGTATCACCGTTATCGCAAATAATAAAATCACAATCTATATCTACGGCTAATATATGAAGACTAACAATATGGTAGGGTATTCTGCAATTAAGCCCAACTTTGTTTGGGTGACATTTCCGAGCATCCGAATGCTTCCGAAGACGTTGCTTCCAAGACCTATGATGCCGAAATGACGTTCTGTGTGACGTCACAGGTCATTTAAATAAAATAATAAAATTCACTTTTTGGCTCAGATATATACTGTTTCGTATGTTTTTCAGCGTTTTAACCCTCTTCAAACCATTCTAAGGCGTTCCATGCGATACAATGTCAAAATGTTGGCTACAACATACATATCTGGGGCATTTTAGGTCATTACCAGGTATTTTACTACGAAAGTAATTGAGAGTGTTCCGTTAAAGCATTAGTCGTGTCTTGCGCCACCTACCGGTGGTTCCGGGAACATTGCGTCCAGCTCCCAGGGCTCCCAGGCACGCATACACAAGGCCGATCACCTGAGCAAGGCCAACTGATCGGAACGAAACATGCATCATTCATGAGAGGATCCTTATTTGGGAAGCGGGGTCATGGGGTCACTGCTCATTAAATTCGGACCTCGCTGCCGAGATTAGCTGGTCGTTTTTTTTTCGGGGAAGGTGAATTGGTGGGGAGTACGCATATCATACACGCGCGTGCATTCGGGAAAGGTCAACAGATTAAAACGACCATAAGCTGGTCTAGGAAAGTATGTGAGTGTGAGTGTGGGTGTGTGTGTGTGTGTGTGTGCGTGTTTGTGGGTGCATGAGTGCGTGCCTGTTTTGTAGTTTTAAGATGATATTATATATTATATTGTTGCTTTTACTCTGTTAATTTTTCAGAAATAACAATAAAAACAGAAAGAAAAAAAAAAGTTGGATGGATTTCTGACATTCAGTGCATGCAGTCTAGTCAGTTCATGCATCTCCGGAAGCGTTCTTATTGAATGGCGTGAATGTACGTGATCTGTGGAACAATGGATGATGGAATGTGGAAAACATTCCAGGAATAACCGAGGGGGATGGTTGTATCCCCTGGCTAGGTTATGTTTTTCCATTCATATCCCCCCGAGCGTGTGTCTTGAGGAGAATGTTCGCGGATGTAGAAAATCTGCAAGGCTGGTTCGACTTCCGATCACGTTTGGATTATGGGGGACAGTCCCCAGCAATATTCCCAACAGGCAATATTTGGAGTAGCACGCTCAGGGGTAGAGAATCGGGAGAATCCGAAGGAAGAAGTCTAGGGGCACAGGTTATCCCCATGACAGTTATCCTCCCCCGGTGAGAGAGTCGGGCGGGTGCTCCCGCGTGAATTCGTGGAGATATGAAGGTGGAGAAGATAGTTCCCTACCAGGGCGGGCCCAGGCTCTTCCAACCATGCCCCCGGACAGGGGCGATGCATTCCCCCGACCGTCTTTGTCTAGAGGGGAGGAAGATTGGGGACGCAACCCAGGGAGGGCTTTTTATCAGCCACTCCCCAAATCGATCGGATTCGACGGGCGTGGGAATTGGCGCGCGTTCTTCCGAAAATTCTCCTGGGTGTCATGCCCTTAATCAGCGCCTCTCTAACGCTGGGGAAGCAGTGGAGACAATATGCTGGTTCCAGCACGCGCATACGGTCATGTACTGCCGTACCCTGCAGGACACAGTGATGGCGACCGAATCGGGCGAGGTCAGAGGGCCCGAAGTGCGAAGGGTGGACATTGCCCCGCGACCGGCGCAGGGCACTCCTTCCACCCCTTCCCCTTCCAGACTTGAGACCCGGATGTCAGAGTTGGAGGGACGATCGGATAACCGAATATCCGGTTTAGCGAAGAGCTTTGATAACCGGATGTCTGGTTTGGTGAAAAGTTTGGATAGCCAGATATCTGGTTTGTCTACCAGTTTGGATATCCGGATATCCGGCTTGGAGAAAAACCTGGAGAAGATTGCCAAGGCTCTAGGTGGGGCGCGAGGGATATCACAGACCCTGCCGCCCAAGACCCCGTGGGTCGGACGAGGGTCGGACGAGAAGTACCTGGTCGAGGAGCAGACGTAGTAAAGTCTGACGAGTTAGGGATGGATGAGGTCATTTCATTTCCCTGCCATTTCAGGGAAAGGCTTATGTCGACAAGCTTCTCAATATTAGGCAGTGGCAGTGGATTTTTCCTCTTATGTAATTACCTCTTACCATGTAAACTTCTTCTTGGATACTGGATTACCTTATGGGTGATTTCATCTTCGAGCTGATAAGTAATTTATCGTTCCTGGTACCATCTCTTATACATGGTGGGGGTATGGTATGGATTTTTCCATGATTTCCAGGATAGTTGGGAATCCTGTGATATTTATGTGATCTAGTAAGAGGATTAAGACAAAAATATCTTCTTATGGCTACCATGTCCACTTCTAAGTTATCTACATGAAAGCACATAAACATTCCCTTAGTCCATGCATACTGGAGATATGATCTTCATGTACTTCAGAATGTATGGATGTATAGTTTAATCCTAGTTTTGTGGAATTAGTACAATTTGTCAAAATGCTTATGTGGATCTCTCCTTTGGAGTGAAACCTGTCCTACATGCTAATCATCTCGGTCATATTCATTAATCATCTTGAAAAAGGGGTGAGTGAGTTTACTTGGAGTATGCGTTTTACTCTGTTCACTCTACATCCTTTTGGCAGGCATTTTTGTAATTAGGGTAGTTTTCTGTGGAGAGTTTCTCATTCAGCTTTCTTGTAGTAGTCTTTTCCGTGGGATAGCAAAGTAAGGACTTTGCCATAGACATGTCAAAGTTGGCTGTAAGTTATAGCCTCCTGCTCCATGTCCTTATCCCTGTATAGCACTGCTGCTTGTTTGTAGAAATCTAGCACGGTCCATATTTATGCCTGTGTTCATGGTTTCCTCGTTCTTCAAGTGACTTAAGGGGGATGACGATAAGTATCCCTGCAATGTTTTGAGTGGGGTGTCAATGTGATAGACCCCTGCAATGATTTGAGAGGGGTGTCGATGTGACTGACCCCTGTAATGTTTTAAGTGGGGTGTTGATGTATACTCCACCTCTCTCTCTCTCTCTCTCCCTCTCCTCCCCCTCACTCTCCTCCCCCTCCCTATCCCTCTCCTCCCCCTCCCTCTCTCTCCCTTCTCTCTCACTCTCCCTCTCTATCTCGCTCTCTCTCTCTCTCTCTTCTCTCTCTCTCTCTCTCTCTCTTTCTCTCTCTCTCTCTCTCTCTTTCTCTCTTTCTCTCCCTCTCTCTCACTTTCTTCTATTATGTGCCATGTGTTTGTAATAAAAACATGAGCAAACTTGGCCAAACACAGTTTAGTTGAAAACAAATATTGAAAATCCCCCTTTGGAAATTGACTATTTATCCTTTGACATTTTGTTTCAAAACATTTTCAATTAATTTTCACATTTTCCTAACGGAATTAAAGTTGGTAGAGGAATGGTAAAAAATGGATAGATATAAAATATATTCATGAAGCGTCATATAGTTGCAAATGAACATATTCATTGATAGCTAGTGACTCAGTGACTCTTTTCCTTGAATTGTTCGGCAAAATCTGCACATACACCATAAACTTGTAACATCAGTATCCTTACAAGGCATTTTGCTGATAAAATACAACAATACTAAAACTAATACTATAAAGATATTTTTAATAATAATGGATAGGCTTATAATAATAATGTTATTACTATTGTGATCATGATTTATGTTATCATCATCAGTGGCGGATTCAAGGGGCACGTGCCCCCCCCCCCCCCCCCACCGTAAAAAAGGGGGAGGGGAACAAGAAAAAGGGAGAAAAGAAGAAAAAAGGAAGGGAAAATGAAAGAAAAGGGAAGAGAGAATGAAGAAGACAAGAGGGAGGAGAGAAAAGGGGAGACGAGAAAAAGGAGGGAGAAAGGAAGAAAGGGTAAGACTAGAGAGAGGAGAGAAAAAGCGGAAAAGGGCGAGAGGGGGAAAGACGGAGGAGAGAAAAGGGGTAAATGGAGAATAATGAGCAAGGGAAAAGAAAGAAAGGCGGAGAATATTATAAGATTTTTTTATATTTTTTTTTACAGGGAAAGGGGCGGGGGGGGGGGCACGAAAATGTCGAGTGTGCATAATATGGGATCCTACTTGCCAGGCGTGTAAAACAAAGCACAAGAAGAACAACAAAAAGGGGGGGGGAAGAGAGAATTTTTGTGAGTTAAAGGAAAAATGAAAAGGAATTCAACAACGATAGAAGACAGATGCGAGAGCATGAGGAATTGCATATCTTTTAAAACAATAATGGGATAGCAACCAGGGGCGTCGCTAAAGGGGTTTGTGTGTGTGTGTGTGTGTGTGTGTGTAGAGATGTGGGGGATGCGACACCCCCCCCCCCACTCCCGCTTGTCAGGATATTGGCGGTAAAATTGCGCTGCTGTCTGGAAAAATTAGAAAAGGGGGAGGAGAAAATGAGAGGGAAAGGGAAAGAAAAAAAAGAAAAGGAAAAGAAAAGAAAGGAAAGAAAAGAAAGAAAGAAAAGGAAAACAAGAAGAGAAAAGGGAAACAAAAGAAACGGGGGATGCAAGAGAGGAGAGAGAGAGGGGGTAGGAGCCTGAGTGAAGAGGGGATGTAGGGTGGAGTCACCACGCCGAGGGGGCTTGAAAGATACGCATAGATAGAAGGAAAAAAACAAGGAATAACATAAGGTAAGATAGAAAGAGAAAGTAATAGAATGATTAAAAAATGGATAACATAAGGAAAGATAGAAAGAGGTAGTGATAGAATGATAAAAACAAAGAAGAACATAAGAGAAGGTGATAGAAGGAAGGAACAAAGAATAACATAAGGAAAGGCAGAAAGAGGAAGTGATAGAATGATAAAACAAAGAATTATATAAGAGAAGGTGATAGAAGGAAGAAACAAAGAATAACATAGGGAAAGGTGATAGAAAAAGAAACAAAAAATAGCAAGAGGAAATAATAGAATAATAAAAACAAAGAATAACATAAAGGAAGGTGATGAAACTACACTCACGTTGACGTTTTCACGGCGACGGGGATTCGACTCCCGTCGTGTGATTTGGAAGGGAACGTGGGCCCAGAAGCTCACGCATGCGCAGGGGATAAATATGACGTCACGTAGCCCAAGTCGGGTGCCTAAAATCAAAAGCTCGCTATTATGTCGGTTGGTGGGCCGGCATTTTTTTTTCTCCCTACGAACTGTGACTTTTTATCGGACAAAGAAACATTTTTGAAAATTCTGACAATGATTAAGAGTCGGTACAACGAATCGTTTTCTTTCTCTAATAATTAAATGAAACGTCTTGGAGGGGTAAGAGAAGCCAACTTTACGTCACATTACTCCAGGAAGTGCCAGAAAATGCGCTCAAAGGTGGTTCTAAAATTGCTAATGCTTCCTACTATGGGAGGTGGTTCAGACCTCTTCCCAGACCCACCCCCGCTTGGTCGCTCCGCTCCATCGTTTTTCATATATTTCACCCCATGCGATGTTGTGCCACCCCCCCCCTCCCCCGGTAAGAAATTTATGGATCCGCCACTGATCATCATCTTCATCATCATCAATTATTATAACATTTATTGTTAGTTTTCGCGAAAGCAACTTTGGCGCTCACCTGCCATCTTGTCCCCTTAATGGATTAAGGTGCCAGACGCGGATCCAGGGGGTGGGGGTCAGGGAGTCTTGCCTCCCAGGCTGTTGCCTCCCTCCTCCTCCCAAGCAAAAAAGAGATAGAAGGACGGAAAGGGGAAAAGGGAAAAGAGGAGATAAAGGGAAGGACAAAAGAGGAAGAGGAAAAGAAAAGAAGGGGGATATCAGTTGCGCTTTTCCCACCAACAAGTTGTGGATCGGAGGCCGAAAGGCCCTTGTCCTTGACCCCCACCCCCCTTTGCTGCCAAACAAAAAGAAGAGAAGAAAGAGAAGGGAAAAGGGTAAGAAGAGACAAAAGGAAAAACAAGAGGAAGAAGAAAAGGAAGGAAGATCAGTTGCGTATGCTGATAAGGATTCACAAAAATCAGTTTAGGGCGGGTTTCGAGGGACCATGATGAGGTCTGCTCGCTATTCATAAGGAAATTACCATACCTAAAGGACCGTTATTCATAAGGACCGCTATTTATAATTTGAGATGAGGGTCGCTATTCATAATTAAATTGAGGGTCATTACTCAAAAGGACCGCTGTTAATAATGCAGGGAAGAGGGGCGACACATTGCCCCGAATATATTTCTTTTTTCTTTGATGATAATAAAGACATCCCCATAATCTAGCTATTATATTACACCCGCTCCTGTGGTGACGAAAAAACGAAGTAAAACATAACACACATAATTATAATCCTATCGTCATTTTCCCTCCTTGTTGGAAATCTTGCCCCACCACCAAGCCGACTGATCTTATCTTGGCTACGCCACTGAGATATTAAGTAGAACGAGCAGGCCCATTATCATAGTTATCTAAGGACTGAGTTTGCTTTTCAGAAACTAGTAACTGTTTATATGACAATAATGTTTTTTGTAGAAAGTAGCTTTTAGTACGACTTATGGACCTAAAAATTACATAACTTTAGCCATGCATATCCAGGCATCTATAGAAGCTCTTCAATTTTAGCCAAGGAAGAGTTGCAAGATTTTCGTTTTTCCAGGAATTATCATATACCTAAGGATACGAGTAATCATATTGATTAACCTAAGTTCATTTATCCACAATTTTGATTTCCTGAAACTTTCGTAACACCGAAAACAAACGGGGTGGGACCGGACCATGTGGTAGTAGTAGTAGTAGACTTTATTGGATAACTTGTTTAGCACAAGGCTAATCTGCCACAAGGTCCATGAGCCCAGTTACTGCCCGGAGAGGGGTGAAATGGGCGGCGGGGGGGCTTTACAATTCTGTTTTGTCTGGGGCAGAGGGGGCTTGAACACTTTCGCGTACAAAGAGGTAATGCAATCCGAATATGGACCAAACATTTATGGTCTTTTTTGGTTGGGGTGGGGTTGTGGTGGTGGTGGTGGTGTGCAAGGAGGCCTGATAAGGTCTAGGCTATATAGTGCAACAAAAGAAAAGAATCAATTACTTTAAAGGTACTAGACCTCTATATCCCATTTTGCAGGCTAAAAAATGAATAGGTTAAATTCCAACTTCAATTGAAAGATAATACTTATTTAGAACTTCCCTCAAAACGAAAGGGTTTTAAAATGTATTGAAGTAGGAAAATAACGACCATTAGTTGTCAAATCGACTTTAGTGATTGAAATCATTTTAGTAATAGTCTGATTTTCAGGCCCGTGTACCGAATGGTTTTTCGTTTTGTGCTGCGCAAAGATTCAATCAGTTTAATTTTGGCAATTACAAGAAGTGGGTTATTGATGTAGACAAATGCTCATGTACCCTGTACAGCTCATTTTATGTATATGATTACCACAAAAAAAAAATAGAAGTCAGTCAGTCACTTAATAGTGTCTGACAGTGAAGTCTAGAAAGTAAATCGGTTTCTTCGCATAATTTGAATATTAGGACAGTGCTAGCGTTTAAATTTCACATGGAGGACATATACGTGACATAATATACATGATTCCTGCAAAGTTCTACAGAATTTGATGTTGGCTGCCATGGATGTCGATCCCGGGGGGGGGGATATATCCCCCCCCCCAATATTTCAGGTGGGGGGGGGGTGGCCTGTACAATCATCCCCCCAATAAGTCACTCTAAAAAAAAAATTAAAAAATTAAGAGAAAAATTAATGAGAGCCCGATGAGAGTAGTTAATGGTTATTACTCGCAAGATGACCATCAATATACACATTTTGCTATCTCATTTTCATAATACATACACATATTAATAGAAAACGAAGTAAATGAGACAACCGTATATGAGACAAGAATAAATTGAATTCTCGCTCATACGGCTTCATCAGGAATTGATGAATTCATTCAATCAACAGCATCATAGAAATGCAGTGCGCCAAATGCAAAGACGCAGCGTTAAAAAACAACGAGCTAAATGTTATAAAGCGCGAAGCGCAAAAGTAGCAATCTGCAATGCACATCAGACAATCCTGGACAGTGTTTCCTAAAACATTTTTCATTTTTGGAGAAAGATTATTATGTCACAACTTATTTTAGTTTTATTGAAAAGCTAATGTAGGCCTATGTCACTGGCGTACTGTTGGGGGGGGGGGGCTTGGAGCCTCCTAAATAAAATCCAATCATGACTTATTTTCAATTTCATACAAGTGATTTATAAATTTTCGTGATATCACATGATTTTCAACAAAATTCGCGTTTCTCCATTTCTGTTGCAAAGTGACACATTCCCAAATAGCCAGGAAGAGCATATATTTTGTATAGTCACTAATGGGCCTAATTAGTGGCCGTTAAAACTAACAGTAGTAAACAATTCCTTTCCAGAAGCTATTGGGACAAGCACTGCCGGGAAATAACATGTTACCCACCACTCGGGTTGTGCATGCAAAGATTTGCGAACGAACGTTCCATACGTACATCATGTGGGGAAACTAAATTCAGAGAAGGATTAAAATATAGAACAGTACAACGAATAGTCTTCTTTCTCTAATAATTTAGTGAAACGGCAAAGATTCCGCGCTTTGCGCGGGAGGGGGGGGGGGGGGGGTTGGGCAACTGAATTCAGACTAGGATTAAGAGTTATAATTTAATGAAACGTCAAAGTACACGATACAACGAATCGTCTTCTTTTTCTAATAATTTAATGAAACGTGAAAGCTTACGCGCTATGCGCGGGATGGGCGGAAATGAATTCAGACGTGGATTAAGAGTAATAATCAAATTAAACGTCAAAGCTTCCGCGCGGAGGGGAAACATTGAATTCAGACAAGGACACGATACAACGAATCGTCTTCCTTCTCTAATAATTTAATGAAACGGTAAAGCTTCCGCGCTTAGCGCTGGATGGGCGAAAATGAATACAGACAAGGATTAAGAGTAATAATTTATTGAAACGTCAAAGCTTCCGCGAGAGGGCGGGAGGGAATTGCACTCAGACAAGGACACGATACAACGAATCGTCTTCTTTCTCTAATGATTTAATGAAACGTCAAAGCTTCCGCGCTACGCCCGGAGGAAGGGGAACTGAATTCAGACAAGGATTAAGAGTCGAGAATGGTACATCAAATCGTCTTCTTTCTTTAATAATCTAATGAAACGTCAGAGCTTCCGCGCTACGCCCGGAGGAAGGGGAACTTGATGCAAACAAGGATTAAGAGTCGAGAACGGTCCAACGAATGGTCTTCTTTCTCTAAAAATGTATTGAAACGTCAAAAATTCGGCGCTTCGCAAGGACAAGGACACGATACAACGAACCGTCTTCTTTCTCTAATAATTTAATAAAACGTCAAAGCGCGGGAGGGGGAAACTGAATTCAGACAAGGATTAAGAGTCGAGAATGGTACATCGAATCGTCTTCTTTCTTTAATAATCTAATGCAACGTCAGAGCTTCCGCGCTATGGGCGGAGGAAGGGGAACTTGATTCAAATAAGGATTAAGCGTCGAGAACGGTCCAACGAATCGCCTTCTTTCTCTAATAATTAAATGAAACGTCAAAGCTTCCGCGCTTCGCGCACTCTGTAAGTGATTCGCACGCTTTGCGTGCTCACTACCGCCCCCTAAATAGAAATCCTGGCTACGCGCTTGGGGAGGGGGTGCAACCTGCCACACGCTTCTACCTCTTGGTTGCTTTGATCCATTGCCGAAAATATATCACCCCCTCCCCCCAACCACGGATACAAATCGACACCCTTGTTGGCTGCAAATGGGACGCTCAGCGAACAATAAGTTTGATGAACTATGTACAGTAATCCTAGAAAATGATGCTGATATTTTTGGAATAACCGAGACGTGGTATAAGCATGACCTACCGGCACAACTGGTTTCCATACCGGGATAGATATGCGCTAGTCACTAAATCGAGAGTCAATCGCATTGGTGGTGGCGTATAGCCCTGTATGCGAAACATAATATTTACCCGTCCCATATATTTATATAAATATACCACTTTTATATTTATACTGGGGTCTAATCTTTGTATCTTTATAATAGAATCACTACATCTTCTGTACCAAAGTTAAAAATCTGTGTTATCCATTTGTTTTCAATTGTTTAAATGACTGAAATTATCTTCCATGGCCAATGTCACAGTTGTCTCCTCTTCCTCTACCACTTCTACTCTCCCATCTCCTTTCTTCATCTCATCCTTATCCTTCCTACTCAATCCTCTTTTCCTCTTTCTCCTTCTGCTTTTGCTTCTTCTAATGGTTCTCCTTTTTGTATAGTCTGGATGAAACGTTATACCTTTTCCTTAAAGTAGTTTTTAATTCGTACAATTTGTCATATAAGTATTTATTTTCTACATAAGTTTGCCTCTATCATTTGTAGTTTGTATAATGTGTAATGCTTGAATATTGATATCGATACTTTATGATAGTGTTACTACTCGCACTAGTGCACTACCCTCTGTCTATCATTTTACTTTTTCGGTCGCGATGCATTGTTGTTATGTTATTCTCAATAAAACCATTATCAATTCAATTAAATAGTTTAAAAACAAAATTATTGTGCGCCACGACGTTTTCTAACTGCCTTTACGGTCGATTTACTTCAGCTCCTAATTCGAAACATGTCTATAAAACAATATAATTGACACTTAAGAAGAAGAAAAAATCTTCAGTTAACCTAGCTAAACTTCTCAACAACAAAAACAGAGAGAAAAAGGGGGAAACAGAACAAACACCTAGATCTTTCGTTTTTATTGAAATAGCACCTCTCCGACATTTTTTTTCCCCAAAACATTGCACATGATTATTGAAAGTGACACATACCTGTGGATGCCCCTTATCAATTTCGCTAACAGAAAACAGACAGCAAAGCTCTTAACAACCTGGCGCGGCGAAGGGGGGGGGGGCAAATCTTGAGAAAATATTAGCGGCGAATCAGCCATCCGGTGAATAAAGGGGGGGGGGGGGTAGGCAGCAGTAATTTTTTGTTTTGCCCAAAATATTTAGCAACGAATCAGGTGAATAAGCGGGTGGGGGGGGGGGGAGAGTAAGCACTTTTTTCTTTCTCAACACCTTTTTTTTTTTTGGGGGGGGGCATTTTCATTTTGTGTTTAGAAAAGGTACAATTG